>CM041779.1:3977968-4070172 GCA_023374045.1 Limonium bicolor | reverse complement strand
ACCTGTTTAAGCATGGGAATCACATGCGAAGGATAATTTTAACACTTAGCATAAACAAGCACTTAAATAGGGAAACTTACAACATTATTTCATAAATAAAGATATATTAAAGCACATAAACATAGCTAAATTAGCCACTTATCACTTTTACTATACTTAAGGGAAGGATAAAAGAAAAAAGTAATAATAGTACTTAAAATTGATCACATAAATTTTACCGCTCGTAATATGAAAGAAGTAAATCACACACAATTTAATCAGAAAACAAACATGTTATATGTTCTATTGTGTCCTTTTCATGACAATAAATGTTTTTTTTTGTTCAGTCAATCACCAAAGATGCAAAACTCAAAAAAAGGAACAACATGGTTACGCTCTCTCAACACTCTCTTTGGTAGTATACATGAAGCAAGGATTCCCACCTAGTTGACTTCCAATTTTTAATACTGGAATTCCATAAGTCCCTAATTTTACCCCTTTACCAATCAAAATAAGAGACTTACCGAGAATAACTCATTCTTTTGCAAAGTTGAAAGGCTGATAGTTGATGTCACTTGTCAGGTAAAGTTATAAAATGTAGAGAGAAAAGTAGGTAAGAGAACAAGTGAAAATTGACATGACAATTGATGTAAGTGACGTATAAAGAGAAAAAGTGAGATGATCAAATAAACTTTTTTTCATAATAATACAAAAGAATGAGGTCATCTCGTAGGGTGAGATTTTATTGTTGTTAGCTCGCATCAATTGAACCAATTGTGTGTCACATACATGGCGAAAAAACACAATTTAACTACAAAGTATTCATCGAATACTTGTGTGATATCACCACCTATGAGGCCCAACAAGCGGTAGCATTAATTCATTAATAAGACATCCATTTGGCTCAAACTCTGTAATGGACTCCATGCCCAATTATGAACCCCTTGGCTAGTCTATTCCGAAGCAAGCAAGATCACACCTAGGATAAAACTTTTTGATTATTTTGGAAAACAAAACAGTTTTAGAAAGTTCTCAATACATATAAGTTTAGGTAATGCAATATCTTTTTTTAGTAAACTCCAACCGTCGTTTCTTTAAACTATAATTACAGCCCTATAGAACACTAAACATCCAAGCATGCTACTTCTTCTAAAAGTTGTAAACAATGGCAGAACTACCAAGAGTAACCTAAGCTTCATGAGTTGTTGCAAGAATAGCGGGATAGAGTGCCAACCGTCAGATGACCCTAGAAGCTTAACATGCTTCTACAAGAAACAACAATCTTGGAAACTAAGATCAACAATAGCTATCCCACCTACTTAAACAATAATAAAAGAGATAAAAGCCTAGAACATGAGGCCAAACTCCAAGAAAAGGGCGAAAGGTAGCAAGCACCGACAACCGACTTGTAAACATAACTAAACCAGCATAAATAAAATAAGTGAACTGCAACAAACATGACACTACAAAAACCATATATCTTGCACCAAAGCCGATGAGCCACACCAGCCGTGTCCAAGCTCATGTGACCACTGCACTTAGAAATCATTTTCATGTGCGGCCCGGAGCCTTCCTCAGAGCCGCCGAACCTCCGACCTTCCTTATCCCATTCACACCTTGAAATCCTTCAGTTGTTGTGAAGGGAACCAAGAGCATAGTTTCTATACCTTTGTGGTACACCTTTGGTAACCGCAAGTCCCATAACTCCCCTTGAGATGTTGCCTCAACGAGCTAATCAAAACCGTGCTTTCCTGACTCTTGCGTTGAAACCGGAGCATCAAGCTGCATAGCATCAAAAGAAAGGATGCATCACTGGCATTTGCAGCTTGACTCGAAGAGGAAACTCCATTAGTCATCCCTAACCCAAGATCAGTAAAGAGACTATATTCGAAACTATTATATGTCCAAGGACAATAATTTCAGAGGTCTTCCCTAACTTTGTCCATGCAACAAACAATTTGAAATGCCTCGACTTTTTTAGAACATGTCTGAGTCAAATAGAAATGATTCATCCTATATACTAAGAGACTAC
This sequence comes from Limonium bicolor, assembly GCA_023374045.1. Classification (NCBI taxonomy): domain Eukaryota; kingdom Viridiplantae; phylum Streptophyta; class Magnoliopsida; order Caryophyllales; family Plumbaginaceae; genus Limonium; species Limonium bicolor. Next base: position 4,068,161 of record CM041779.1, on the reverse strand, counting down.
AAGCCAAGAAAAAAGGAACTAACATAATAAATATAGTGTTCCTTAAAAATATGTGGCACTTTCCTGAATAGAATATCTGCTAGACTTCGTCTACCATCTTAACGAACAAAGATTCCTAGTTGAAAAGGTTCATAGCTTTCTTTCTTGTTGTGATTCCATTTCTCTGCACCAAGCCAATTTAGCTCGTCTTAGGCTAAACCGGTGGCAAGATTTGGCCGAGTAAATCAAAAACCATACTCCCCATATATGACCAACCTTCTGGCAGATATATAATCGCAATAGGGTAGCTGTGCAGAGTGCAAGAAAACATCAGTTCGAGCCACCTACACGGAGTATCTTCCTTTTCAAGGATACGGGTTGGGAATGATCGGTGGCGTGCATAGCCCACATTTGCACAAAGCTGAGCATGGTTGTCATAAGTTATTGTGAAGACCAGATCCTTGTCATCATGAAAATGAGAAGAGATGCCAAACTAGGCTCTGGATATTTAATAAATCTTGAAGCATATATATCTATAACATAGAAGGCTGGGTCTTCCATCACACCCATGAAAATAGTCTAATTTCACACCACTTTCTTAATGGAACGGCATTACAATCATCGTGGTACGTCAGAAACCTGACCCAGAAAGGACCCATTGTACTCGTGTTCTTTCCGAGAAACCCCGATTCCAGTCTTTGCACTACAAGAGTATGTCGTTGACTACCCAAGGACCTCTTACAAGAATTTCATGCATAGCTTGGTCTGCTCAACTCGATGACAAGGAGATTCGGTCCTACCTTGCATAATCAAAATCTACAAAAGGACTCCCGCTTTGTCAGTAAATTGTAAGGGAGCTAAGACAAAGTTGACAGGGAGAAGAATTTTTCCTCAAAGAAACACTCAAAAAAGAGTAACACGCATGGATGCCAAAGACCTTCTTCAAAGAGAAAAACTACTGAGAACCCAATAGTTGAGCCGCCAACACAGAGGAGGCTGAGAAGGTGAAGGAGAGAGAAAGCAACAAAGCAAGAGGGTGTGGTAAGAATAGAAGGAAGCAGCAGACGCGATAGAAATGCATGCACCGACTGAAACCTAACCCATTATAGAGTTTAGGCGTTAAGATGGAAACATAGAAACAGGGGCTTAATGGTTGACAAGGAATCATTATGCATGTAGAGAATTGGCTTAAGGCGGAAGACGAAGAGGTACCGCTTATAGAGTTTGGATACCCTTAAGAAATAAGCTAACTCCTAATCATGCCTACCTTTTCCCAAAGTAGCACGATCAAGGCAACAAAATGAAGACAAAAGGCTATTTGGACTGGAAATAAGAAACAGGAACTGAGCTAGGGCTCCCGCTGCAGGGAGAAGAGAGCCACTATGTGAATTATGAATGTTTACCGTCCATATCAAAATATGGGGCTAGTAATGCAATATCTTTTTATTATGATAGGATGTACATGATATTGTCAATATATTTAGTTTGTTGATACAAATTGTAATGAACCAATATCTGGTTGTACCATGTTTTTTGAGATATGCATGAGAAAACCTAGTAACTCGAACCTGAATAATATAGGGATTTTCATTAGATACTATTTTCAAGAAGCAGAGTAGAAATTTGGTAAACTAAAATAATACTCTAATCAACTAATTGATGTGTGTTTGTTCTTATGATCTAGAGCTTTGCATATAATTAAGAGATTTCATGAAATGTCATTATGTTTTGGGTTAATTCATGAAATGGCACTGAACAAGCAAAAAATTATGAAATGTCATTTCATTTTCCCCAAAATTTATGAAATGCCAATCAAGTTGTGTTACCGGTAGAAAAAAGTCAAAAGTTCCCACTAGTTAACAAAGTTTTCAAAGTTCACAATAAGCAATTTGGTGTTAACACATTCAAAAAATTAATAATATATTAAAAATTAATAATTATAAAATATATGAAATAACTTATAAAATTATAAAAATTAATTTTTTTTTGAAAATTATCATAAAGTATTGATAATTATAAAATAATATATAGAAAATAAAAAAGGTTTTTTAGATACTTTATCATAGAATATAAGTTTTTCAAAACATAATAGTGGTTAAACGCTAAAAAATAATTAATTTGAAAAAAAATCAAAATTGGTGGAAGAGAGATAAAATAAAAAAAAACTCATATAAGTAATTCCAAGTAGTTTGAAGAATATGGTTGAAAAATTATTAAAGTATTTATAAAATATTTATTTATAAAATAATACATTGAAAATTTTACAGGTTTATTAAGTACCAAATTTCAAACACTTTGTTTAAACAAATTTCATTATCCAATATAAAAAATACTACTTTCATGAATTAGCAAACAAAGTAGTGATATCTTTCCTTAATGAACTAATTTTCATTTTTTTTCTACTTGTTTAATATGTTAAGACAAAATCACAATCAAAATTTTAAATTATTGATAATTAGTGAAAAAGAATGATCAATAGTTAGTGAAAGTAAAAAAAAAAGAAGTAAATTAAATCATCTTGTTTAGGTTTGTAAACTTTCATTAATGCTAGACTTTATTTTATATATGTTTTTATTTTTTATCTCTTTTCATATTAAATTTTGATCCTTTCTTCAAATATTTTGTTTAAAAATTTTTAAGAACTATTAAGTCTTTAATAATTATTTTTTACTTTATGGCACTTAAAAAACTTTTTTATGATACTTTTTATAATTTTATAAGTTATTTCAATTTTTATATTTATCTATATTTTTTTGTTTGTTTAATTTTTTTGAACTTTTTAATGACAATATTTGAAATTTCAAACTAGTTTGTTAACTAGTAGGGACATTTCATATTTTTTTCTACAAGGCAATAACTAAGTGACATTTCATGAATTTCAAGGAACACATTGTGACATTTTATAACTTTCTGTTTTTCGGTGGCATTTCATGAATTACTGAAATATATAATGACATTTACATGAATTTCCCTATGTAAGTTGATATTTACTTTCTTTCCTAAAACTTGTGAAGTAACCCGCTTTAATTTTTTTGTCCAAACTCTTCTTCAAATTGTTAATTAAGTATATCACTTACACATGATTAAAATTTTGATTTTATAATCTAGTTGTGAAAAACTAATAAAATTATATAAACACATCATTGTTTTAGATACAAGTATATTATTTTGAAAAACAATTACAATAACAATCTTTTGGGGTGAGGATGTTGAACGCGGAGGATAACTTACCAATGTTCCTACCTCACCTCTAACAGAAACAAGTATATTATAAATGTTAAGAGCACTTTTTAACCAACGATTCATTAACCCATGAAGAGTACACTCCTAAGCACCAAACCAACACAAATTAAGACCATGAACCGCTTGATGACTATCAATGCAACTTGATCCCACTAGGGCATTCTTGAAGTAGCTTGTTAGCGTTAGTGCATCACCAAACCAAAGGATACAAAATGCAAAACTACACTCCCGAAATAAAAATACCATCCCATAGACATCAAAACGAGAACAACTACTAGCTACCTATGATGGTGCCAAAAACAAAATTATTGTACTCAACGTACAAATCATCATATACAATAAAACACTAAATATATACATAATTGATAGGTAAAGTGCTAGACAGACCCAAAACCTGGACCACATGGGTAGTGATCACCATGCAACCACCCCAACCCGAACTTGGTTGCTTAAAGGAGATGGGGCCTTCCGCAACGCCGCCGTCCCGCCCACCAGCCTTGCCAACTTCGCGCCTCTACTCTGTCTTGGAACCAGAGGGGTGGAGCTTGGCAGTGAAGTTGTGACACAATTACCTTTTCGCAACGCCTCCGATAGATGAAGGTTTCAGACTTCCTCTCGTGTAGTGTTGAAGAAAATGCTAACATAGGTAGTAAGACCTAGCTAAAATGGGCAAGTGCACCCAATTCATTGTAATACAACAAGTGTCGTATCCACAAGGAAATTAGTTTCTCAATCCCAAGCTTTGATATCTTAGTAAATTGCAATTAAAAACTATAAATGGGGGTTTAGCTAGAGGCAAGCTTAGTTGTGTGATATAACAAGGAAAAACAGTAATCTAAAGTGATTAAGTTGGAATTGATGGAAAAGTACCCTAGGATAGTAGGGAATCATCTAAATCACCCAATGAAACTCACAACTATAACTCATTCTCAACTTGTATATTATAGCTAAAATCAAGAATCCCCAAATCACGGAACAATCAATTATTACCTAATTAATCAAACCTTTTAATTAAAGAAGTTCAAGTTACTAGGTAGCATTAAGAACAAGCTCTTAAATAATAACCCTAAGATTTTACCCCCTAAATTCAAGTGTGCAAAAGTTAGGGTTTATTCCTTCTTGGTCAAGTTCCTAACTTAAAGTCAAATGTTGAAGGGAACCACCATAAAGGACATAGTTGATCAAGCTAAAATTAATTGAATATTGAAGGAGATAAAACAAGAGTATTCAATGAGTTAGGTCAAGAGCATTCAATGAGTAATGTTAGAGTCAAACCCCATCCTAGGATACAAGATGAGACTACTCAACCATTAAAAATGAAAAGAGAAGAGAAAAGAGGGAATTAGCCATTGGAGGAGCTTTTGAACTTCAATGGAAGACTTCAAGCCCTTCTTCCTCCTCTTCTTCTCATCTTTTCTCCTCTTCTTTTTCTCCCTTGTTTCTCTCTCTCTCTCTCTCTCTCTCTCTCTCTCCTCTCCTCTTTTAGGTTGGAATCATATGGAATAAAGAACGAGAAGAGATGCCCCAAAATCAGACTTTTAAAACTCAAATCTGGGCAGGTACCCAGGGTCGGTCGCCTTGGGTCGGTCGAGTGCAGTAGGGTGTAGATGAGTTGGACCGACCCACCTGGGTCAGTCAGCTCCAACGAGCTTCTTTTTGCACCCAAATCCTCTAGATGCTTCCCATTGGCTTGACATCCTTCCCAAAGTGTTTGATCATTGATGCAACCTCAATTTAAGCTTTCAAAATGTACTCAAATGATTATTTTCCTATTCAAGATGTCAAAAGTATAAGCTCACTAATAATCACAAAAGTACTCCATAAAGTGGTGAAATATGTTATGCACCAAGTAAAATGAAAATGAATAAAGACCTTAAAATAACACTATTTCACCACTTATCATGTAGCCTCTGTGATGCTGCTGGAATGGACGCTTCCCAAGCCCCCTAGATTGGTCGCCTATTTGCATGGCATCGATTCAGGAAAACAGGGCACGATCCTGTGTTGATGTGATCATCCTTGGTAGGGGGCACACGTATAGTCCAATCTCTGTGGAGACGGTTGGGTCACCCTGGCCAAGTAGGTCAAAGATAGTCAATGCCTTTGGTCGGGGTATTACCTCCCTCGTCTTGAAGCGAGCCAAAAAAGGCCTCCGTAGACAACCACATTCGGTACGACTCCTCTTCACCCCCACCAACCATGTTTGGGTAGCTATCTGATACATGCAAGAAGACTCCACATTTGGTACAAATATGGGACATGTTGTCATACGTGATGGTAAACACCAAAAATTATCCATCAACTGAGATGTGGATGTTGAGTAATACCTTGATACAAACATACTTAAACCCCGAGGAGGTAGGGTCCTCCATGATGCTTGAAAAGCGGCCCAACTTGGTCGCTACCTGTGCTACAAACTGAACATTGTAGTAAGCTCTTGGGACATCATAAATCTGGATCCAACATGGAATCCATTGTAATTCCTGGTTTGCGATTGCAACACTTGGCTCCCAATGCTGGACTTCAAATAACCCTTTAACTAGCCAGGGCCCTCTAACTAGCACCGCATGCATAACTTGGAAGGTCTCGAATTCAAAAATAAAGTAGTGTGGTGCTACCTTACAGAAGAGAAAACCACCAAACACACTCCAATTGTGTTATAAGAATTGAACGGGTGTGGTTGGCTAATTTCCAGGTGAGAAAAAAGGTAACCTAGGAGACACCGCCCAAGGGAGGAAGGAAGTTATTGCCTCTTAGATCACCATCGAGAGAGGGAACTAGTGGTGGGATGATCGACAGAGCAGATAGACTAGGAGATGTTGGGGAGAGACAACAGAGGAAGGAAAGGGGGTGTCTTTCGGGTTCCAATAATAGCAAGCAAAATTCAGCATAAGAACGAGAAAGACACGGTGTGTGTGTGGGGGGGGGGGGGGGGGGATGAAGATTTATAGGACAAAAAGAGGCGGTGACAAATTGCATGTAGTTTCCAATACGGCAGATTAGACGCTACGGGTCGGCTACGCAATGCGGCTGCGGCATGCATATGTGGTAGTCCCAGTCAGCTGCTGACTGGAATGTTTTGCTGATTGGGCTGTCTTTTTACTATATTAACTTTAAATGGTTGTAACTTTTAACATATAAGTCCGAAATGAAAAAAAAATATATCATTGTTCACCTAAGTTCAAACTCTTCAAAACAAGACCAGTCATGGATATGTTTTGACAACTTTGGAAAAAATTTAATATTTACATGTGTACGATGATACACTAAAATCATAATATGATTCATTAGTTTTGATATTATGATTCATTAAAATTGATGTTATGATTCATTAACTAATAAGTGGTGAATTAGATAGCAAACTTCGGAACCAATAAAAATCATAATTGTTTTGTAGTGTATTATTATTGTTGTATGTTGTATTTTAAACCTTATATGATGAATCCGGTATTTTCCACACATACCAAATATTGTTTTATGTTGTATTATTGTGTACAAAATTTTATTTTTATATGTTTATGATGATACATTAAAATGAAGATATGATTCATTAATTTTGGTATTATGATTCATTAAAATTGATATTATGATACACTAAAATGATGTTATGGGTATACAATGATACACTAAAATGATGTTATGAATCATAAGTCTCATTGATATATGCATTTATATATGTAATTAACATAAATTTTTAAACTTCTCAAAACATATTCATGCCTGGTCTTGTTTTGATGAGCTTGAATTTAGATGAACAATGGTGTAATTTTTTTTATATTTTGGACTTATATTTTAAAAGATACAATAATTTAAAATTAATATAACAAAAAGCAAACAGTCAACAACTAACTGGACTGTGACTGAACTGCTAACTCCCCAGCCGCACAATATTATGCACCGACGGTGTGCAACATCTTCCGCCTGTTCCAATACCAAACAGAAGAGCTTGGAACATTTCAAGCTTAAGGGGTCTTTCGATGTCAACATTAATCCCCTCATTTTTTAAACGCAGGTTTTACTAGCTTTAAGATAAAGCTATTATTGTGAGAGGAAAGGTGGAACCCACCAGGAAAGAAGAAAAAAACAAATAAACTAGTAACAAGTGTAAAGATTAAGTGAAAATTCACAATATACCCATTTTTTCTTTCGTAATTCACAATATACCCCTGATGGTTTTCGTAATTCAACTTTAAACATGGTTAAATATTGTCCGAAATTGATGAAACTTTACATGGACGATGCTAAAGTGTTATATTTTGGTCCAATATCAAATTTGAAGCTTTTTAAGCTCATATGTGACATGTGAGACCCAATGAACATGTCACAATTTGTATTGGGTCCCACAGGTCACATGTGAGCTTAAAAACTTCAGATTTGATATTGGATCAAATATAACACTTTAACATCATCATGTAAAATTTTATCAATTTTTGATAATAGTTAAATATGTTTAAAGTTAAATTACAAAAACTAATAGAGATATATTATGAATTAAAAAAAAAAAAGGATATATTATGAATTTTCCCAAATCAATGTTGGAAAGTCCCGGACAATGCTCCTGTTTTATGGTTGAAGAACCGGAGTAACTGATAAATTATGGTCCGGTCGGTCCCACTCTCTGGTTAATGGATCGTTTCTGCGCTGTGACCGAACTAGTACCCAAAGTCTACTCCTTTCTCGGATAAAGCTTATTTTTCTTGGGATCCAAACAAACACAACGCTCTATCGGCACGAAATCTCTATACTTCCATCCATCGACGGATACGGCCATCGGTGCTAAACCAAATCACCATTATATCTCTATTTGTTCTCCATAGTTAGTTCTAATTGTATAATTATACTCTTCCCCTCTCTATCTTTCCTCTGTTCGCAAGTCGCAACCAGGCGAGCTTTCGATTTCGTCCTCGAGTCGAGTGGGAAAGGTCTAGAAATCTGACGGAAAGCTTGCTATGGCGACTCTATCAACTCGGCCGAACAACCAAAATTTCATACCTACTTCTAGCAACCCCAGCTTCCCCTCTTCTGATATCAATCAGCATCACGATTCTTCTTCCTACGGTTACTCTCCCCTCCGGTGCCGAAGACAAAAACGGCGATACAAATACCGCTACCGACACGTATGCTGATAATACAGCAGCCTTCTCCGACGTCTCTGATCGTGGGGGTTTAGCCCCATCCAATTCAAACCCCAATTCGACCAATTTCGCTACCTCTACTCTCCCTGCTCACTCCCCTGTCCGCCCTTCCCTCGGTTCTGCTGCCCCGTATTCCCCGGACTCTTTAGCCGTAGGGAACAGCAACTCCCCTCTGCCCCCCACTCTTCTACATGTGTCTTTCAATCAGGACTATGGCTGCTTCGCCGCTGGCACTGATCGGGGATTCCGAATCTATAACTGCGATCCTTTCCGGGAGATTTTTCGTCGGGATTTTCAGGTCGGTAGGGGGATTGGTAAAGTTGAGATGCTATATCGGTACAACATCCTCGCTCTCGTGGGTGGTGGGCCGGATCCTCAGTACCCCGTCAATAAGGTGATGGTGTGGGACGATCACCAGAGCCGGTGTATCGGTGAGCTCGCTTTTCGGTCTGAGGTTCGTGGGGTCCGGTTAAGGCGTGATAGGATAGTTGTGGTGTTGGACCATAAGGTTTATGTCTATAATTTTGCCGATTTGAAGCTCTTACACCAGATTGAGACAATTGCGAATCCCAAGGGGCTGTGTGAGGTTTCTCAGACTGCTTCGAATTTTGTTCTGGTTTGCCCTGGCTTGCAAAAGGGTCAGGTTCGAGTTGAGCATTATGCGTCAAAGAGGACCAAGTTCATCATGGCTCATGATTCTAGGGTTGCTTGTTTTGCTTTGAACCAGGATGGGAGCATCTTGGCCACTGCTAGTTCCAAGGGAACTCTTATCCGGATCTTTAAGACTCTGGATGGGACGCTGCTGCAGGAGGTAAGGGTTTTTGTGAATACTGATTTGGGTTTTGAATGTATATTAGTATCTTACTCGGGTCCTTAACACCGGGTGGCCCATTGCTGCAGGGGGGGGGGGGGGGGGGGTAACGGATTTTGTATGTTTTATATGTTATTATTTTACTGGTAGTATGCATTATAATCTGTTAATGGTGAGTGATGTAGTTAATAAAGCCATTAGCATTTTGTGAGGGTTTTAAATCTGTGGAATCGGATTGGCTTGTCTTAGCTGATGAATACGGAGATGGGTATTGATGTGACGATCAGCTGTATGATAATGTTGGGTTTTACATTGTTTCTTAGGCGATGGTATTGATAGTCACTGAGAAATAATTTGTTTAGTGCTTCAACTGTTTTTTATTTTGTTAAGAGTGCTCCACCATCTTATGTATGCAGCCTGCATATTTGGTAGAAGGTTGTCCTCTAGCTCCACAGATGGCCTTCTTGCTCTTGTTCTATAAAATCAATATTTGAATCAGAAACCAATGAATTCTGTCGAGACATCCCGCAATGGCATTTACATAAAAAATCCAAGCCCCAAGGGTGGGAAGTTTAAACTGTGAAACCAGCCTGAGAAGTCTGTCAATTATTTATGGGTTTCTAGCATTTCTGTTCTTGTAATATTGCATATATTGGTTGGAGATGCGCTGTAAGATTTCTTGTTTTGCACACGGGCAACAAAAAAGAGGATAATAGTGGGTTCAAATTTCAGTCACAACCCAATTTCTTTATTAGTGGTCTAAGAAAAGAGGTTAATAAATGAAATCCATATGCTAGCGCTTAGATGAAAATCTCTGATCTTTCCGTGCAGTCTTCTTCATAAAGTAACTAAGCATTTATCGCGGCACTTGAAGTTGTAAATTTCACACACGCTGACAAAATAACCTTTTTTAGTTGTTAAGGGGCATAGGCTAAGTCCGGCAAAGCGGTACAAAAGCGGGACGCTAAGCAAACCATGCCAAAAGTAGCAGACAACCCAACCCAGCATGACCCTTTCCAAAAGCTGGTAACCAATGTTGTGCCAACTCAGAAGCATCTCATCTTCATCCCGCCCTTTATCTTGGGCAACTTCACCTCTACACATCAAGCTTTATTTGGAATTCCACACCCACCTATTATAGTTATGTACCTTCCGTGCAACTGATACTGCCTACGTGAGCTTCTTTCTGTGCCTCAACACCCTCAGCATGATTGCATCCCCCTTACCAATCTTACAAATGAATTCATCTACATCCTTGCCTTACTTTTCTTCCCAGCAATTCTACCACTCCTTAGGATGATGCTCTAGTAATTTTAGTTGTCTTCTTTGGGTTAGGGATCTTACATTTCAGCTTCTAGGCTAGGTCGAGAGTCCGCTGAGCCTCAGAGATGCTTTATCAATCATCAGGCCCCTCCTGTCTTCATTTTTCATTGAGGAGTTGTCATCCCAAGTTACCATTTGTTCCCAACATCTTGAACAGAACCAGTGATAGAGGGAGATAGAAAGCCCCCTTACACCCCCCCCCCCCCCCCCCCCAACACACACGTAACAGCAAGCACCACTGGCTGTCGCTGTGTTCCTTACTGAGTTCCTCGGTTTGTGCCTCAACCAGGATGCTTCTCACTACATATATCAACCTTGTCAACTGGGTTCTTAAATGAAGCAAACTGGTATACTAATGATCTTTCATCATTGATTGCATGTCACCAAGAGGGAGTAGGTGATAGATGGTTGGGAGATGACACTGACTTCTTCCCTCACAGCTTTTGTTTTGTTCTGCCTGTTATTGCTTTTTGTGGCACCTACAAAGACTACTGTGGTTTTGACTCAAGTATTCTGCCTGTCGCTCCTACATATGGGGGTATGATTCATATGACATGGTGATATAATGTTGCAGGGGGTCACCTGCTGCTAGCAATAGTTTTTTCAAGATTGCCTGAAATGTATATTAGTGATTTCAGGATTATAGATGGATAAGCTGAACCAGCAGTGTAATTTGCTCCATATCTGTGGCAACTGAAATTTTCATTGCTCTGCATTAGCTGGGATGCTACTTCATCCACCCTCGAATGGAACTGAATAGGAAATTGCACTTGGCATCCTGTCACCTGTAATCAGTTTCACCTTATATTTCTGCTTTTGAGCTGCCTCTCTAAGATTTTTAATGTCTGGGTTTTGTTGCACCATGTGATACGTGAAGATGTTAACCAAAGCGGGGTGGATGAAGTTAAAAAGGTCCCTGCTTAAATGTCCACATTTGAGCTTCCACTTTTACCTTGTCCCGGCTATCCTGGAGTTTATTTATTTTGTTTGTTAATGTCCACTGAACTCTTTTTATTTGGCAAAACATTTCCTCTGAACTCTGATATGTCACATTCACTTCTTTTAGCTCTATAAATTTATTTTTATTTTCAAAAATAGGATGCCAGTGAGTTGCTTGACAAATAGTGCTGCAATTAAATCGATCTTATGTAGGTGAGGAGAGGTGTAGATCGAGCTGAGATATACAGTTTAGCATTCTCTCCTAGTGCTCAGTGGCTTGGAGTCTCAAGTGATAAAGGAACCATACATGTGTTTAACCTGAAGATTAACTCGGGAACTCCTTACAATGAGAGCATGCAAGTTGCGCCAGAAGCTAGTCCTCCAGTATCGCCATCGGGCTCCCCTCTTTCATCGATCAAAGGTAAATTGTCATACGGCTCAGATTCTTTGCTGTCTTTGTTGACCTGGCATGCATTGATTTGCGTGGTTCATGTATGCCTCAGGTTTTGTTTATTGGGTCAATCATGTTTAGGATTTTGTTTTAGATTGATTGATGTATTACATCAAATTTGAATAAAATTTCCAATTATATATCTGATATTAGTTTGGAAATTTCCCAACTTTTACCCTAAGCACAAATTAAAAACTGGTATTATAATAAGGCTCTGTTCTCAAAGTGCTGCTCAAGGTAGATTATGTCAAAACTCTACTCAAAGTAGAGTTGTCAAAGGGAAGAGTAGAGTTGTCAAAATCTTCTTCTCCTCTAAAGAAGAAGCTACCTTGACAATGGCCTCTAAAATAGGGATTACATGGTGCGTCGATACTTATTAACTGTGAAAAATTGTGAAGCATCACTCCAGATAGGAAGAATTTGAGGGTGTACTGTGTTATCAATATTAAATTTTCTGTTGTTGAATTACAGTTTTGTTTCTCTAAAATTATATTTGATGGTTGAACCAGAAGGGACAGATAAGTTTTAATTATGCGAACCGTCTAAAGCTAATGTTTGATCAAAGCTCACTTCCTATATCTCGGGCTAATGTAATTCTAGACTTCGTAAAGTTAGTAGGGAGTACCCGGATAAGTTAAATCTAGCCTTCAGTAAAGCGGTAAGGTTCTCTGGCCAAAACTGCCAGCTGACTGGCCACAATCCCTAATGATAATACACTTTTTTTTTTTTTGATTTTTAATGTGGCGCCAGGCCTTGTATTAATGGATAAGTACTTTACATTCCTATTTCTTTGTCTATAAACATCACCAGTCGTTGCCCTCATCGTCAAAAGAATACATTTATCAATACATACCCCTTTTACTTCCGCATCCAACTATTTCAGTATTTTCCAGTTTCGTAACAGATTCCTATCATGCAAGAATGAGTGCATCTCCATCGGTGGCTTGATCCCGTTTGCTTGTAACCATCTCCACACCATGATTTTCAAGTTTTCAAAGATATCAATCCTCATCTGTTCATCCGGGTGGAAGACCAGTTTGTTTCTTGATTCCCATAGCAGAAGGAGCATGAACCGGATCGTTGCTTTCCATGCCCAGCGTTCCCCCTTGCCACTAACCGCATAATCCCATACCTGGATGATATCTTTGATGTCGCACGGTAGTGTGATGTATACACCCCACCATAGCAATACCTCACACCAGAACCATTGTATTTTGTGGCACCATACCAAAGCATGGCTTGCTGTCTCCATCCTCCGCCTGCATCTTGGGCACAGGCTTCCTGCTAGACTCAGTAAACCTCTCTCGAACAGGACATCCCGAGTGCATAGTCTGTCCCAGAACAACATATATAACATCTTTGCTCTAGGTGTACCTTGGACTGCCCATGCACTCGACTCGGCTATCCATGGCGAGGCTTCCTCCCTCCGTTGCAGTAATATAGCTCCACTCGAGGCTGTGTAGCTGCGGTCACCCGTCTAACCCCAGGCCACCACATCTTGCGCAAGAGGATGAACCCGTACCGCCTGTAAGCGGTTCATCAGTAAGGCCAGACTTTCTTCCTCATATTCAAATAACCTGCGTCTCCACTGGAAAGACCATGTCACCACACCATCTTGCATCATGAACATTTCCCCCACTCAAGCATTCTTCAGTTCTACTAGCTGGAACAGTCTAGGGAAGGTTGTCTTTAGCGCCTCCCCCCCCAGCCACGCATCATGCCAGAATTTCAGTCTGTCTCCATTCCCCACAGTCCAGTGGATGTTCGCCTGGAATGGACTGTCCCTCACCATCCCCCAGTCCGGCACCTTGCAGATTTCACTCCAAGGCCCCCCCGATTTGCATAGTGCCACCGCCTGTCTATCGAGGATGTCTAGCGGGTTAGTGTTATATATTGCATCAATCAATTCTTTCCACATTGCTCGGCTCTCTCTGTGATATCTGAACCACCACTTTAGAAGCATCGCTGCATTCTTAACTTCCAAGTTCATCAGCCCCAGCCCACCCATCTCCTTAGGCTGCGCAATTGTCTTCCAGGATATGAGAGCCATTTTTCTCCTGTTTGTCGCCCCCCAGAAAAAGTTGCGCTGCATGGCTTCAATCTGTTTGATGACCTTTTTCGGGATCCGGAATAGGCTCATGTAGTATGTGGGGATTGTTTCCAGAACTGCCTTAATAAGGACCAGTCTTCCTGCCTTAGATAGGCACCTAACTTTCCAGCCATTAAGCCTGGATTTAATCTTCTCAATCACTGGTCTCCACGTGGAGCATCTTCTCGGGTTGGCACCAAGTGGGCAGCCAAGGTACGTGCATGGTAGACTCCCTTCCACCACGTCAAGCCAGTTAGTTATCCTTCCCGTTTCCTCCATCTCCATATTAATACAGAAGATACTTGATTTGTCCCAGTTAATATGGAGCCCCGACATTTCAGCAAAGAGGATAACCAGCCCCTTCGTCACGATTATCTCCTCCATGGTGCCATCGCAAAACACTAGCGTATCATCAGCAAATTGCAGGTGGGAGATGATTTTCTGTTCCCTTCCCACCCTCATTCCTTTTCGAATCCCGAGTCACACCCCGCAGTTAGTAGCCAGTTTAAAGCTTCTACGACAATGACGAATAGTAATGGTGATATTGGGTCGCCTTGTCGGAGACCTCTTCGGGGTTTGAATGGAGGTGATGGAACTCCATTTACCAGCACAGATATCTCAATAGAGCTAATACACTCCATTACCCAGTTCCTCCATTTTGATGGGAACCCCATCAACCTTTCCATTGTATCTACAAACTCCCATGCAACTGTATCGTAAGCCTTCCTAAAGTCGATTTTGAGAATCATACCCTTCTTTCGATGTTTCTTGTACCACCGTATTACTTCGTTTGCAATCAGCGGGCCATCCAGAATGCTTCTCCCCATAACGAAGGCTGTTTGGGAGTCCCCCAATGAGTTTTGGTAACACCATTTTTAGTTTCCCCGCCATCACCTTCGATATAACCTTATATACGCATCCCACCATACTAATCGGTCGGAACTCATTCATATTGGATGCTCCGTTCTTTTTTGGGATCATAGTGATCCACGTCATGTTACACCCCAGCGGGAGTTTCCCCGATTCAAAAAAGGACATTACCTCCTTAACAAAATCATTGCCAATGATATTCCATATACTTTGGATGAATGTGAAGTTGAAGCCGTCGAAGCCTGGGCTCTTACTCCCATTAGTTCGCATGACAATTGCTCTGATCTCCTGTGCTGTGGGTGGCGTTTCGAGCGTTGTTGCCTCCTCCTGAGATAGTCGTGGTCTGCCTGTGTTCGGTGGTTCCATATGTGATGTAGGACGGAATGCAAACTGGCCACGGAATTCTCTTCGTATCGCCATCTTAATGGTGTTTGGGTCCTCCACCCACTCCCCATTAACTTCCCATTTTGAGATTGCTTTGAATCTTCTGTTGATACATGCTCTTGTGTGGAAGTAGTGCGTATTCCTATCCCCCAATCTCACATTCTTTTCTCTTGAGAGCTGTTTCCAATGCCTTTCCTGAAGCATCCATACACGGAAGAGTTCCAACTGAGCCGATCTTCGTTGTCGAACCTGCTCTGGGGGTAGGCCCCCCGACATAGTGTACGCCATGATGTAGTTAGTAGTCTATACATAGTGTACGCCATCTAGCAGTAATCGGTGTCCAGCTGGAGGAGAGGAGTTTGTTTTGCCTTTCTACAAAAGTACAGCTCCCCGTTATGGTCATGGTCCTGATCCTGTGTTTAACATAGTGATCCGTAAGTTGCTGATCTACGATGTGTTTTTGTTCTGGCAGGGGCCATATCAAGCTCCTTATTCTCGATACTATCTCCTCGCTCACTGGATTATGAAGAAACGAGCAAATCTAAGGAGAAAAGGAGGTCGGTTGCTCAGTTTCACTTGATGGAGGGTGCTCAGTACATTGTTGCTTTTGGGCATCAGAAGAACACAGTGATAATACTTGGCTTGGATGGAAGGTAAGCTATTGACTTGCATCTTTTCTTGTGGGGTAAAACTTCCTTGATCAAAGATCCTATCGCAATTTATTTTCTCTGTTTTAAAACATCTCAAGTTAGTCGGTTTAAATTATCATCTTTTTGGTGAATGATCAGCTTAATATCAAAGCGGTAATCTGGCTTTGCAGTTTTTACCGGTGCCAATTTGATCCGGTCAAGGGAGGAAAGATGACTCAGCTTGAGTATCACAACTTCCTGAAGCCAGAAGAAGAATGAGTCCATCTTTGTTTCTGATAATACTATGGATGGGCCTGTTTATTGTCTACCTTGGTTGTTGGGATGTGCTGTGTGGTTATATTTTAAAATGCGGTGTTCAGTGCTGTGGGTTTCTGCAATAGTTCTCATAACTTGTATCTAGGTGGGATTGTTGACTTATAGGTTAGTAGTATGTTTATACATGTACATATATACATGCACAGAGATTCGCTCTTGGGATAATTCGTGAATTGACGCCAAGCCTGTACTGAAAGGATAATCAGGTAATATTTCAATATGGTAGGTCAAGGACACATCTCTCAGAGCAACAAAGAAAAGAAAACATACAGGTACATTGAAGAATAGAAACACACAAATAGACTAAGGGTGCGTTAACCAATGAGGGTAAAGTATTTCAATTTTAGTGGGATCAAGAATTAAAAGTGGCTCAATAAATAAGTGACATGTGTCACATTAATTGAATAGTAAAAGTTGTTCAAAGAATGGAGTATAAGGCTTTGTTTGATATGACTTTTTGTTGTTGTTTTATAGCTGTTTTGTCTGGTTGTTTTGCAGTGTTTTGCTGGTTGTTTTGTAGTGTTTTGTTAGTTGTTTTGTGTTGGTGTATCTGGACAGTTTTGAAAACTGTTGTTTAGCAGTGTGGCTGTTTTGTTCGACGTTTTTGAATAATTTAGTTACGTGCAGTGCGTTTACTGATTTCTATGATATGATTACAAATTTTATATCACATTTTAAAATAATTTATTGTTAAGTAGTAAGTAAAGAAACTACTAACAATTATATAGATTAAAATATACATAATTTATTAGTTAGGAAGACAACAAATTTTATTACATTCAATTTTTGTTAACATATATATTAAAGTCTATATAAATAACTTCACTATTATCAACCATAATTCTATCAATGGATAACAACAATTGTAACTAGGGAAAATTCACAATATACCCCATTTTTCTTTCGTAATTCACAATATACCCCTGTTGGTTTTTGTAATTCAACTTTAAACATGTTTAAATGTTATCCAAAATTGATGAAACTTTACTTGGACAATGCTAAAGTGTTATATTCTGGTCTAATATCAAATTTGAAGTTTTTTAAGCTCATATGTGACATGTGGGCCCCAATGAACATGTCAAAATTTTCAATGGGTCCCAAGGTCACATGTGAGCTTAAAGAATTTCAAATATAAAATTGGACCAAAATATAACACTTTAGCATCATCCATGTAAAGTTTCATCAATTTTGGACAATATTTAAGCATGTTTAAAGTTGAATTACGAAAACCAACAAGGTATATTGTGAATTACGAAAGAAAAAAGGGGTATATGTGAATTTTCTCTTGTAACTATACATGATTTAACACACCATGCTACTTGTTCACATTTGAATAAAAGGAAAATATAATATTTAATTAGTGAACTTTATTAATGTTTATATCATACAAAAAATGGCCTATATATTACTATACTTACATATAATTAAATATTCAGATTTTATACCTTATTTAATAAAATGAAGTACTATCATTACAATGTGGTGTTGGTAAATAATTTGTAAAAACTACTATTCAATGACATTTTATAAAGTGAATTTTTTAAATTTGTTAATTTATTTACATCAATCACTACAATTTTGTAACCCTAACTTGTAAACAATAATATGCACAATATTTATTTTCTTCATTATGGTAATTTTACAAATTTACGTATTATTCTCTTTTCAGCATAAATTGTTGGTTGTTTTGTGGTTTTTTATGTTAGTAATTTGTGGTTGTTTTGAAAATTGTTGCTTGACAGTGAGACGGTTTATCATTTTTGCCAAAATGTCACCCTAAAAAATGACACATATATACCACAAAACTGCCAAGACCGAATTAACTAAGCGTAAAAGCACTTTGGTCAATGTTGAATTGTTGGAGGGGTCGTGATTCCAATACCACAACCTAATTTTCATCCTCTTATGAGCATGATTATCAATGGTTCTTATCGGTTCTTAAGTAAAAAAATAAATATAAAAATATGAGGTGGAAGAGAGAGTTGTAAGAACTCTAATTTTGGATTCTTCATGAAGAACTTTTTAAAAACCCATTAATGGCACCCACCTTTTCCTCTAATTATAATATGTTAAATATAAATAATTAAATCTTAAATATTTTAAAATCTTAGTATTTTAAAAACTAATAATAATATAAGTAAACTAAATTTATCCAAATTCTTAAAATCTCATTCTCTATTAAATGAGATCCATATTGACTATGTTTTTCATATTTTTCATATATATTTGTTTTAGGTAAATTAATACTTATTATTTGTATTTTGATGATATAAAAACGTAATATTAAAATATACTTAAAAATATAATATGTACCAATGTATTCATTTAAACTTCATTATAATATTTTAATCCTAAATACTGAGTGTGAAAAATAATAAAAATTACATTAATAATACATAAATAAATTGTATTTTATTTTTGTGTCAAAATATAATAAACTTTAATCATATATAAAATATTAAGTTAAGATTATTGTGTATTATTAATAATAGTAGTAATAATAATTTAAGATTGACATTTGTATTCTTATAATACTTAATAAGTAAAAAAATAAAATGATATGGCAAATGGAAAGAGTTTAAAGCTAAACAATAGGTCCTATAATATTGGTAAAAATTAGACATGATTCTTAAAACGATATATAGTCATAAAAATAAGAAAGAGAGTGTAAGATTCCAAATTTGGATTCTTTGATAATCATACTCTAACGTCCGTATGATCCTTTCTACCATTTAGTAGACCGCAAATTCGTATGTACGGAACAACCGTGCCTTATACCGTGCGAACCATGTGATATGTCAATCCCAGTCAGCAGCTGACTGGGCTGTTTTGCTGACTGGGATGCTTTTTTTATTATATTAATTTTAAATGCTTGTAACTTTTAATATATAAGTCCAAAATAAATAAAAATTATATCATTGTTCATCTAAATTCAAGCTCTTCAAAACAAGACCAGTCATGGATATGTTTTGACAACTTTGAAAAAAACTTATTTTTACATGTGTATGATGATACACTAAAATCATATATGATTCATTAGTTTTGATATATGATTCATTAACCAATAAGTAGTGAATTAGATTACAAATTTCGAACCCAATAAAACTCATTATTGTTTTGTAGTGTATTATTATTGTTGTATGGTGTATTTTAAACCTTATATGGTGAATCATGTAATTTTTTATGTATCAATTTTTTTTGTGTTGTATTATTATTTTAGAAAAATTCTTTTTATATGTGATTGATGATTCACTAAAATGATGTTATGATTCATTAAACTTGATATTACGATTCATTGAAATTGGTGTCATGATTCAATAACTAATAAGTGGTGAATTAGATAACAAACTCCGGAACCGATAAAAAATCATTATTATTTTTAGTGTATTATTATTGTTGTATGGTGTATTTTAAACCTTATATGATGAATCATGTATTTTTTATACATACCATATATTGTTTTGTATTATATTTTGTTTAAAATTTTTATTTTTATATGTTTACTATGATACAATAAAATGAAGATATTGATTCACTAATTTTAATATTATGACTCATTAAAATTGATATTATGATTCATTAACTAATAAATGGTGAATTAGATAAACTTCGGAACCGATAAAAATCATTATTGTTTTGTAGTGTATTATTATTGTTGTATGATGTATTTTAAACCTTATATGGTGAATCACGTATTTTTCGTAAATATCAAATATTATTTTGTGTTGTATTATTGTGTAATTTTTTTTATTATTATATGTTTGCGATGATACACTGAAATGAAGATATGATTCATTAATTTTGATATTATGATTCATTAAAAGTGATATTATGATACACTAAGATGATGTTATAATATATATTGATATATATATAGCATGTAAATAATATAAATTTTAAAATTTGTCAAAACATATCCATGTGTGGTTGTTTTGAAGAGCTTGAATTTAGATGAATAATGATTTTTTTTATTTTGGACTTATATTTTAAAATTACAACCAATTGAAGTTAATAGAATAAAATGAGCCCAGTCAACAAAACAATCCAGTCACCTGCTGACTGGACTGCCAAATAGACAAGACTGTACACTCTTGGGTGTGGCGTCCCGCAGCGTCTACCTACTGTTAGTAGACCACCTTGTTCAGAATCTCCAATTAGCCGCAACAGAGTGAAACCAAAGAGAAATGCAAAATGTTGTTTTTCCTTTTGCACTGTCTCATGCCATGAGTCAAAAAGAAGTAATTGACGTGTAAAGAAATAGGGGTAAATTTATAATATGTCACACGATATATCTCGATTTTGAAATTCGTTCTTTGATACTGCATATCATGTATTAAGTTTACAATATATCATCTTTTTATTCAAGGAAATTTATAAATATTTTTATTTTTTAAAATACCTTAGAAATATATATAGTTGATAGGGATACTTAGAAGGGTAATAAATTTATTTGAAAAACAAATAAAAACATATAACATTAAAATAAAATTTATAATTTTTAAATATTAAACATATAAAATTTCAAACAAATTAATTTTTTTTCTTCTCTTTATTTTTTACATTTTATGACTAATTATCATTTTTCATCTACATTAAAATATGTAATTATGATTAGATAATGATTTATAATATAAATAAGAATATATATGTATATATATTTCAGTTATAAACAAAATTAATCCAGTATAAAAATGAGATAGATATACACAATTTTAGGTGTTCTTTTAATTCATGAAATTTTACAAAAAAAAAAATTATGTATAACTATGTCATCATATATTGGAAAAATTTTACTTTTAAATTGAAATATATATATTCTTATTTATGATATTTAATTATTTTAACCATAATTATAAATATTTTAATAAAGACGAAAATAATAATTGGCCGAAGAAGTTAAAAACAAAGAGAAGAAGTTATTTGATTTAAGTTTTGTGTTGCATTTTCTCGGGCCATGACCTTAAGCTAGCTAAGAAGTTTGGGTGTGAAGTGTGACGAAAACCAGGCGCTAGCGAATTGTAAGGCAAGGTATCTTGACTCGAGCAAGGAGTATCTACAATACGCATAGCAGATAGAGAGATGGAGTTAAATGAAAATGCAGATGGAAATTCAAACTCACACAGTAATAGCTCTGAGCCCAAGATGAAAAGGAGGGAGGGGTGAAGAAACCCACCTTAGGGTATAGTAGTTACGATGGATTTGAAAAACTCATAAGGGTAATTGTAAGACTCGGAGAAGACGAAAGGGGTGAATCCCATGGTAGGATGTGCTGGTGGGAAGAAAGGTAGATAATAGTTGTGAAATATCCCTAATGAGATTTATAATAGTGAGTTAAACCTCTTTTATGTGGTTAAAACGAGTTTTTAAAGAATATTTATAGAGGAAGAGCTCAAGAGTTATGAATAAATTAGTTTAAAGCATGTTTTGGTCACCTTTGGCACTAAACCAATCTTGCAATCCAGAGTATTTCTTTCGAACTGTAGAAATTCTTGGTAAGTTTTGAACCCAGGACCTTTGGTTCGAGGATACCACTCCTCCACCACCAAACCGCGGAGGCTTGGCGGGTGCATGATTCTTCTGGAAGTCATTTATCTATATGTTACATTTTTGCCTGAAGAAAATGAGGAATGGAATAAGAAAATAATAGAAAGAAAGGAACAAGAAAATAAAAGAAAGGAAGGAACAAGGAAAGAAGTGAAAGAAGGAAACGATTGATGAAATGAGAAAGTGATAGAAAGATTAAAATCGTGTCATATTTTATTTATAAACCCGACTTGGCCACTTAGTGCTTACTCAATTTATACTGACGGTTTATGTTTATATGTCTATGTGTTTTAACGTTTCCTCACAAATATTGAAGAATTTTTAAAGTGTCGGCCCCGGGGGAATTTACTACTTATATTGCTTCTGATTTTAAATTTGAAATGTATAAGTATTAATTCCCCTTTTAGCTCTTCTTTTGGATGGTTTAGATTTTTGGTTGAGAGTATGTAACTATCTTTGATTTATTGAAATCCCATTGTGGATTCCCTTGTTTCACAGCATTGTTTAAGGAGAGTTTGAAAAGTGTGATTAGGAATGTAAATAATTAGCAACGGTCATGTCGATAGCTTGCGGGAATTGAAAGTCTTTAATACTTCATAGTCTGAATAAGCAAATGTTTTTCCCAAATAGCCTTAATACTCGTGGGAGAGTGTGGCAGTACCACCAAATTTTTTAGGAAAATTACACTGCCCATCCATGAGGTATTGGGGAATTATAGTGTCCACCCATGAGCTTTAGAAAATTACAATGCCCACCCATGAGATATTAAGAAATTATAGTGCCCACCTAAAGCTTTAGAAAATTACAGTGTCCACCCATGTACTTATCAAAATATGGTGAAATCGAATATGTAGAACAATGATTACATTAAAAATAATTAGGACAACAGTAATAAATTGGAAGAAACCATATATTAATATTATATGATCCCTAAAGAGTCAAATAAATGAAAAATACCTAAAAATAAAAAAAAGAAACAAACCAATAATAAAGTGATGAATATCTATGCAATTTGCATGTTTGTTTTTCAATTCATCACTTTAACATTACACGGTGTAAACTTGAGGTTTTTTTATTGGTTCACATTGTTGATTTGGTTAATCAATGTAAAATTTACTTAGATCTTTAATTACATCTTATTTTGATAAGTACATGGGTGGGCATTGTAATTTTCTAAAACTCATGGGTGGACACTGTAATTTCTTAATATCTCATGAGTGGGCATTGTAATTTTCTAAAGTTCATGGGTGGGCACTGTAATTCCCTAAT
The DNA here is from genome assembly GCA_023374045.1 of Limonium bicolor. Taxonomy (NCBI): domain Eukaryota; kingdom Viridiplantae; phylum Streptophyta; class Magnoliopsida; order Caryophyllales; family Plumbaginaceae; genus Limonium; species Limonium bicolor. Next base: position 4,045,159 of record CM041779.1, on the reverse strand, counting down.
ACCACATGGGTGGACAATGTAATTTTTCCAATTTTGTATGACTTTTATTGTTTAATAAAATAAATTATGGCTAATATTTAGGTTAAGAAATTAGAGTGTTACAAGTTGAGATTTCACTTATGTTGTTGATGATTTGCTTCTTATTGTGCACATATATGGAATTGGACTTGGCCAATGGCCCCAATTATAAAAAAGAAAAGAAAAAGAAAAAGAAGAAGAAGATATGACCTTGTAGATACAACCACAACATGGACATGTCTAAAATAGTCAACTATGTCCTCTATTTTCTTTTTGGGTATCAATGTTACCCATGCCATACTGATACCTTTAGGTAGTTTGTTAGAAATAAAGAAGTTTCTGATAGTTTTGAATCTTATCTGATCCAACTGTCAACCACATTTATTTTATAAACTTCATATCAAACCAGTCAAACCCTTCTTGTGCTTTAGTTAGTGATAGCTCGGGTCTTTTAGTTTTATGTGGTGGGCTTCCTTGAAGTTTGCCTTCCTAATGACGTTGACGATTACCCTACGGTGGATCCAAGAGTATTTTCATCATTTACTCTTAAAGCATAGGATTCGGTTATGTCTTCTATTTATAGAACCTCTTGTGTGAAAATATCATGTATTCTTATTAATCTTCTTCACGTGCTTATCCCTTTATAATTGCCTCCACTATTGTTCTTGTCCTCTCATCAAGGGCGGAGCCACCTTATGGGTTAGGGGGGCCCGGCCCCCTAATTATCCCCGTGACATCATTTTTTTATTATTAATTTTATATAATATAGTTTATTTTATTATAAAATAAGTTGAATTTATTAAAATTGTCTAAAAATATTTATGATATTTATTATTTTTAATTAACATAAGTCCATTTTAATTAGTTTAGTGTTATAAATAGGAATAATAAACTACACTTAAAATATTAATTGATGTTATTAAGTGTCTTATATTTTATACATTATTATTTTTATAACCATAATTTGAACTAAAACCTGCTTCTAAAATATTAAGGGAAAATTCACGAGATACCCCTGTTTTCTTTTGTAATTCACAATATACCCCTGTGATTTTAGTAATTTAACTTTAAACATGCTTAAATGTTGTCCAAAATTAATGAAACTTTACATGGACGATGCTAAAGTGTTATATTTTGGTCCAATATCAAATTTGAAGTTTTTTAAGCTCACATGTGACCTATGGGACCCAATGAACAGTCACATATTCATTGGGTCCCACAGGTCACATGTCAGCTTAAAAAGCTTCAAATTTGATATTGGACCAAAATATAACACTTTAGCATCGTCCATGTAAAGTTTCATCAATTTTGAACAACATTTAAGCATGTTTAAAGTTGAATTACGAAAATCACAGGGGTATATTGTGAATTACGAAAGAAAACAGGGGTATATCGTGAATTTTCCCAAATATTAATTGTGCTTATCAAATTTTAGTTTAAAGTTAAGTGAGTTCTTGTAATTGTCTCCATGTACTACCTTCTGTTCCTAATAAATAATGTTTCAAAAGTTACCTTTTTTTCAAAATATAAGATGTTCTGAACTTTTTTACCACTCAATTTTCATATACCCCTTACTTTATTCTTTCACTCACAACTTCTCTATTCCTTATGAAAAATAAGGATAAAGTAGTCCAAAATTGTCTACAGGAAAGTTATCTATGAAAAATAGGATAAAGTATATTTTAGTGAATTATATCTATATTTAAATATAAACCTTTAAACCATATGGTAAGTATTTTTATTTTTATTTTTTATATTTACTTTCAAAATATATTTAGTATTGATATTAAATATATAGCCAAAAAATTTTTGCCCCCAAATTTGAAATCCTGGCTCCGCCATGATCTTTAGTTCTAATGTATCACTTCACTATCGACTAAGCCCTCCCCTATTCCAGTTGCTCTTTATTTGATCCTCGTGTTTCAACAATATTGTCCAGTGATTTTATTTCGGCATTGATCGAGCGCACATTCTTCTGTGCATGGCCAAAAACTGATGTCTTCCATAAATAGAAGAAGGAATCTCGTTAGTAGACAAACCATTGCTTGGACATTTTAACAAACACCTATGGCACACTAAACAAAGCAAGATATCAAGGTCATATAAAAAAGTTTCAACCTAAGCTTTGCTTCATTATCTATAACAGTAAAGACAGAAAGTTGTAGACCCTTTCCATGATTAGTTAGTGAAGGATTCAGACGATAGTAAATGCACTGACTGATAGTTCATTTCTTCATTGTGCAACGCCCACGATTAGTTAGTCTCAATCACACATATCATCATCACCATATCCCCATATATAGGAATACAATTATAACAACACTATATATACATAGATATATGTTTGGTGTGACCACAGCACAAAACTGACTTTACGACTCCCACTACTACGTACTCCAAATATTAGACAACAAAACATTGTACAAAGTCTTCAAACCTTCAGCTTGAGTAAAGGCAGTTTACCGAAGGGGGCTCATGACCATTATGCAAAATGAGACAGCAGAATTCAATACGTAAGAAAAAAAATCACATGCTAATGCCATTATACACAACATTAAGGACGTATTTAAGAGGTGCTAACCAAGATCCCATCAGCAAAGTCCCAGACCCTTTGCAACATCCCAAATATATATAGGTCGAAACTCATGATCTTAAATACTCTCAGTCTCAGCAATTCACCCTAAAGCTTGTTTTTGCATTTCCACAACCTTACTCCACGCTGGCCTGGCAAGAATATCATTACACCAGGCATTAACATGTTCGCGCTCCTCGAACAGGTTCTTAACTGAAGTGTCCTTCAGCATGTGCAAGACAGGCAAGTTGTGTAGATCAGCAAGGGAGAATGTCTCTCCAGCCAAGTACTTGGACTGACCAAGACGGACTTCGTAGATATCAAGCACTTTGGCCAGCTTGGACACATTATCCTGGACCACTACAGAGTCAGGTTCCTGACCGAAAATTATCTTCTTGTAGACAAGCTCCCAGGCCAGCTTGGAGGCGACAGGGTCAAAGTGGTGGGCTTCTACCTCCATCCATAAGGACATCTTTGCCATTGTCTTGGATTCGTTGGAGATAATAAGTTGGGTGCCCTTGTCAGAGTACTCATGGGCTATGTATTGACTTATGGCTCTTGATTCTGTCATTAAGTTCAGAGGGACAATCATATACATATTCACATGAAGGGTTCACGTTAGTTTTCTAGTACGGGCCAATAACCAGATAATGATTAGTAACCACACCTTGACGGAGTACATTTTTTCTTTTTTGGAAAAGGATACCCCAGATCAGGTTAAAATACACAAAACTGAGGCTTGTCTAACAGTGTGATGAAGGAGGGAATAAAACACCAGAGGAACTTACTAACCGATGAGGTGCAGATCTCCGTCTTCAAAGGCTGGAACTTTACCGAATGGCTGCAATCATAACAAAAGTAATCAGGCAGGTGATCTGAAGAAAACAATAAGATATGACCAGGAGAGACAAATTAGATGGAAAAGTAATCAAGTTAGAAATTAAGAAGCGTTGAAACTTATAGTAGAAACAAACTATAGATGAAGCTTTTCAGCAAACAGTTGCTGTGCAAAGTACCACTATCTGAAACATAACGCCATACCCAAAAAGAAAATAAACAAACAAAGCCACAATTACCCTTCCTACAACAGAAGCTGCCGGGTCATGAAGTCACCCAACCTACCCATAACATAAGTCAAACCACAAAATAATCGTACCAGAGGCAGAAACAAGATTAATGTGTAAATTGAGTAGAGAGAAACGACGGAAGTGACAGATTGTGAGACGGTACGTTGAGAGAAAGGAATGGCTCCTTCATGTGAGCTCCAGATTGCATATCAACGGGTAAAAATTCGAACTCCACATCTTTCTCGTAGAGACAAGCGGTGACCTTCATAGTGCAAGTTGAGAGCACATTTCCGTGGACTTTAATCCCCATGATCCTTTGTTTTACTCAAGCAAAGGAAGAACGGCAAGAAGTGAAAGCCAGAATTTTCTGGAGATGGAGATGGCTGCTGCGTGTTCAAGGTACGATAATTTGGACATATATAATCGAGGTCGGGTTGGAGGATCTTTTATAGGAGGCAAATTAAGGTACTGGGTTGAGAGCATTAGACGCGCGTTTGGCATATTTAAAAAAACAGATAATTGAAATCAATTTTCAACGTTCTTGGGTCGTGATTATGGATCTTTTTATATTTTTTGAGAAAGATTATGGATCTTTCATGCTGGTGTAACTGCACTCGTCAGACGTATGAAACATGAATATATAAAAGCTTAGGCTTAAAAATATAAAAATGTGACGTGGAAGTAGACGTGGAAAGAAGGGATAAGAGCAAAATTAACCAAAAAGCTGAGAGAAGAGAGGACATACTTACTGACCAGATTGTTTTTTTTTTCATTGGCCAAGGCCATATAATTTTGTCAATAATATTAATTGATAATTCTAAATTAATATAAATTTTCAATATTTATATTTATAATTATATTTTAAATTTTGATTTTATATATTAAATTTGACATAAATATTAAATTAAAGTGAAAAATACGGATTAATATGTAAAAAAGTTCGTATTACCTATTTCATTAAAAGTTTTAAAATATTTGTGTACTAAAATGATATGTTAATGTCTTTTTTCGTAAACAAGTACTTGCTTAGATTAATACTTCATCATTACATGCCTAGAGATCCAACTAAGAGTGCACAAAGAGTTAGATAAGATCATTGAGAACCACCCTTTTCAAAAAAAAAAAAGATCATTGAGAACCAAAAGTTAACCCCACCACCAACAACCAAAAGAGCAACAACTCAACATGAGATCCAGAGTGAGATTTATGGCGAGAAAAGTGCATGAGAACCAACCGGTTTGAGCAAACAGAACTCATATGGCAACCAACCATTGTCGAAGAAGATAGAGAAGATTTACCAAATCTCCGAATGAAACTCCCCAAAACCACCCTAAGAACCAGGGGCGGAGCCAGAAAAGTTTGGTTAGGGGTGAGATCTTTTTTAATAATATTAACTATTTTTTAAAATTAATTTTTAAATTAATATAAATTTTCAATATTTAAAATTCATATTAGATATATAGTTTGACATAAAAATTAAATTAATTAATAAAGAAGTTTATTTTACCTTTTTTATTTCTTGTTTTAAAAAAGGTATAAAGTATAAGTTAATGCCAACATATAATATAGAACAATTGTTTTAAACTACTAGTTTTTTTTTCTAAAAACTTCATCTAAAAATTAGTTTGAGTAATTCTAATATTATTTTAATTTGCAAAATCTATAATAAAAAACTAGAAACACTTGTATGATGGATAGTAGGGTACATGATTACTAAGACTAACATAATAATTAGTTTTACTTTAGACTATGCTGCTAGAATAAAAACTTTAGAATTTTCTTATCTACTAGACTACAAATGATTTTTTATAATACAATTCTAGATTAAAAATTACATATTAATAGAAATAAATTGATAATAAATAGAATTTAGTGATACCATGATGTTATTTTACAAAATATTATGGGGGCGAACAAATATCTAATAACATAAATAAACTATATAACAAAAAAAGTTAAACTGATTTAAGCATGTACCCGAGGGAGTTGGGGGGCCGAACACCCACCCCCTATCTCCGCCCCTGCTAAGAACCACCAGCTTAAGCTAGAACGCTACAGAATTAAACTACAATGATAACAAGAACATTTTGTAAGACTAAACAGTAGAGACAAAACCAAACTATTAGATCCACTAGCGAGCCCAAACCAAACAACATGCAACTAAAGCACCAACCCATCATGATGTAAATCCGACGAAAACCTATCAACAAAAATCAGCGAACAACAACAAGTGGGATCTTCTTATTTTTAAAGACAAAAAAAGCAAAAAAGGTGGAGGCAACACCAGTGACGACGAGGTGAAGTGAGGCAGCGATGGCAGAAAATTATATGTTAATGAAAATAATATAGAACAATAGTTCTAAAATAATAGTTTTCTTTCAAAAAAATCTTCTAAAAATTATTTTGAGTAATCCTAAAAATATTATGTTAATTTGTAAAATTTGTAATAAAACTACTAAAAATATTTGTAATATTGATAGATGAGGTACATGATTACTAAGACTGTCATATTATATTCAATTTTACATTAGACTATATTACTAAAATAAATATATCAGACTTTTCTTATCTAATATGGACTAAAAATGAAATTGTTTACAATACACATCTAAAACATGTTAATAGAAATAAAATTGATAATAATTAGTATTTAGTGATATCATGGCGGGGAGAGCTGTATTGCATTTTGAAAACAATAGGAGGAACTATTCAAGTGAACTGTATTTTACTTAGACCTGGCAATTTCGACCTAACCCGAAACCCAACCCGAACCCAACCCGAAACCCAGAAATATATTTGATGATAAAAATATTAATTGACATATATATTATTTTCATATCAAACTATACCTTAGTCTTAAGCCCAAGTGCAGTTAGACTATTCAACCTTTAATAATATCACACAATCTTAACTAAGCAGACGGCCCAACCAGCTGCATATCAAACAAAGGGCCCAACCAGACCTTAACGTAATGTTGAAACCCCTAATGAGACGAGAGACTCACATCCATCTTTATTCTTTACATTGTTGTTCATGTCTATACCGCTCTTCATCTCTGCCCAAGGTTTGTTTTTCTTATTCTCACTGCCATTATGTTCTTGAGAACATAGGTATGTTTAGATTATCTGGAAGGGTGAACAAAGTAGGTGATATATATTTTTTGTAAGTAGGATCTTGATTATAGACCTCTCAGTGAATTCTGAAGCCAGTAGTGCGGATAGCGTACTGCATAAAAGTTCCTCAACTGTTGGTAACGATTAAGTAATTGTGATTGTACTTTTCTCATGCATGAGCACTCGGTTTAAACGGGTATAATTATTTTAAAACTATCAGTCATAGTTTGAGGCTTTGAGCACTCAATTTATAATTATTTCTAGCTTTAGAAGATTTGTCTTTAATGTATTTCTCTAATGCATAATGAAGAATTTTATTTTTGTTCCTATTTTTATTAGGGGCACTGTGATTATGTGCATATCTAGATAGGATTCCTCCCCAATAGAGGTAGAGCTTGAGGCTCAGAGTGATAAAAGTAAACTTATAGATAATGTACAAGTTATTCTATTCATGGAAAATTGGTGCAGTACTCTAGATTGTTCGCATAACATGGAATTCGTTTAAAGTTGGGTCGATCAAACAAGATTGCTTCTCTTCCATTCTAATTAGTGTGCCAGATTACACCGGGTGTTTTTGAATTTTTATATTAATTTGTACTCCTAATCCATCTAAATTATTAGATGCTTAAAAATGGGTTGGGTGGGTTGGATCAGGGTTGAAGGATTTTAAGCGGGTTAGGTTAGGGTTATGATTTTCTGACCCATCCATTTTTTGGGTTGAGTTTTATTTTGATAATTATGGCACATGGCCAATAGAACCACAAAAGCAGGACAACATAACACCTACAAAAAGACCACACTTACAGAAGCACTCAAAACTTACAAATCATACCCCCTACAAAACAAGTCATGGATATCCCCCTCTAGCTCTTACACTTAACACTACTCTTCCCTTTACTAGCAGCCATGCTAACACGAGAAAATTTGCTAAAACCCAACAACGCCTTTTTAGGTCCCAAATCCCTCCTCGAGGCAGTTTGGGATGAGCTCCGAGAACAGCTATCCGTGTCATCTCCATGACCTCCAACTCCAGTCTATCCACTCTGGCGGGGACAACATCTTTGTTCACGAATAATTTCTTTGAATTGGGTTGATTGTATTTTAAATGGATTGGGTTAGCGTTGATATCAACCTGACCCATCGACCCAAATCACCAGATCCTCAATTAACGAATTCTACTGGTCGATATATATACATAGATAATGATTAGATCATGTGACACCCTTCTACGGCCGGAGTATAGGAAAAACGTTGTCTATCAATCCTGGTTCATTCAGACTATAACCCATTCGTTTACGTTTTGAGAGCTGGTAGCTGATAGCTGATATGGATTGATATAAAGTGATGACTGATTTTAAATCTAAATGATTATCTAAAATCAATATAAGTTGTTCTTTTTGTATTAATTTTTTCAAACTGATTAACCAACTGATAATGTTATTTTGAATAAACTCTATGGGTAGATGATACCTGACCAATAATACGTCCAATAGAATGGACTGAACTGATGGTCCTATCTGATAATCCATAAACTAGCTTAAACTTGTATAAAAGAATCGGGGCTACATCATTATATTTATACGACGTCGTACATGTGAATTACATTAACAATAACTATTTTTATTATCACTCTCACATTACTACTAGTACTTATGATGTACTGTGTATTAACGCGTTTTATTCTATTAGTCACCACCAACTAATCTCCAACCTTTTTATTAATCAAAACCGATTACATCTTGTCTTTGTAGTGTTGATTTTTATTTCGCTTCCCTCGCCTTTAAATTTCGGCATTACTTTTTTTTGTAGTTTAGTGGTTGTTTTGGTTGACTGTTTTGTGATAATTTTGTTGGTTGTTTTGTGGCTGTTTTGAAAACTAGTGTTCGGCAGGCGGCGGTTTCGTCTGGCTATTTTGAATAAGTTAGTTTTATCCAGTGCGTTTACCGTTTTCGTTGTTACAATTAAAAATTTTATATTACATTTTAAAACAATTTTTTGTTAATAAAGTTAAAATATATGTAGATATTCAATTATAGCAATTAATAATTAATATTCTTTATTAATACTTTAGATACAATTAATTTATAATATGTATATATATATATTAATTTATAAATAATTTTTTTACATATATTTGAAAAAATAAAAAAATAAACCATTGTATTTAGAGCAAATATATTAGATGTTATATATAAAAATATAATTTTATGGATTATATATTAGTATTTATTATAACATTTCAAATTTCAAATGTATTAATACTTAAGATTATTTTAATTTTTAATGAAATAAATAATATCATTGAAATGAAAAAGTAATTCTTTCTAATAATAAAATAATTGACTGTAAGCGAATATATATATGTATCACTTATTATTTTATTATTATATATTATTTAATTGTTGATAAAATAATTATTTTAAACATATATTTGTAGTTAAAACAATATATTCTGTTCAATTAAATATTACTTAATGAAATTCAAAAACATAAATTTAAATTTAATACTGGATATGCCAAAAAATGAAAAATAACGTATACTAGCATATAAAATTATTCTTTAATTATTAAGCACAATATAAAACATATAATAACTTTGATATACTGACAAACCATAATAGTTTGTACAAACAGTTTTGTAATTAATCATTACTTAACAAGTTGAATACTTATAATTGATATTTCTGAAATATACTACAAATATTTTGTACTCTAGTAATTTTGATATAATTAAAAGTTTACACCATAATTATTATTGGTTTTCTCTTTTTCTTGTAGAATATTTTATTAGAATTGATAGATAGTAATAGTTTTAAAAGACTATTTATCCGTATCTGAATAAACAATTTAGAAAAACACTACTAGTTTAAAACTATTGTTCTATATTATTTTCATTAATTTATAATTTATATACCAATCTTTCTAAAAAAACTAAAAATAAAAAAGGGAAAATAAACTAATTTATAATATATTAATCTATATTTCAATTTAATTTAATTTTGTGTCAAATTTAATATATAATATAATTTTTAAATATAATTATAAATATTGAAAATTTAAATAAATTTATTAAAAATTAATTTTTAAATATTAACTAATATTATTAAAATATGGGGGTTGCTATTCGCAGTACAAAATTACTAATCACCGCAGTACAAAATTTTTTTAATTCATATTGACGTTGTACACATGTAATGATGTGTCGCTGTGTTTTTTTTTTCAAAAAATGATATCGGAAAGTAAATTTACCGAAGTAGTTTGTAGTTGATTAGTAGCGAATTTTACTAGTTACTTTTTTGTTGGAATCAATACAGGAACCTTTTTTTTGTAAAAAAAAGTGTTGGATTACATTTTTATGTGTTTATATTACATTTTTATGTGTTTATATTATTAATTTGACTTAAAATTAATTTGTACTGCGAATAGCAAATACTTTACTATTCGCAGTACAAATTTTTTTTTTCACCAAACTTAGTTGAATAAGTTTGAATGTTACGGGGAGACACTTTTTTTTTGAAATAATAGATGTTTGAATAACCAAATTTAAGTGAATATGAGTAAAACAACAACTAAGTTAAAGAGAAACTAAGTTAAAACAACTAATTTATTGATAAACTAAGTTACAACAACTAAGTTAAAGAAAGACTAAGTTACAACAACTAAGTTAAAGAAAAACTAAGGTACAACGTTGATCCAACTATCTAACCTAGATTGTAATTGATGAATCCAAGGTCCGACAGTGTTTGGATCTCTATAAGCGAACCACTGCGGATAGACAGGGGGGAGTGGGGAGTCTTGAACCATGCCGAACCTTATGAAATGACCCTCGGGGCAAATTCCTATGTGGATCTCTCCTCTTGGGCTATCACGATCGGTATAATTATCGATGGGAAGGTATGTGGCACTTGCCGCACCCCCATAGACAGTAGAGTAGAAAACTACTATCGAAGTGTACCTTGTCGCATCACCAACCCCATTTCCGTGTGCATCCATTTATGTTGAGGTGCTGGCTCTCCTGAATTCCAATGAAGCGCTCTTAACATGGCGTTGTACGGTCCTTCGTTAAAAATGGCCTTGTATAGTCCATTCGCCGGTGCTTGATTCTTCATGTGATTGAACAATGCTACACGGACATCTTTCCACCTCTCTTCGTCTGAATATAGGTAGTCAGCAATGACCCTGAAACCACAATTCCCATCTCCACGAACATCAATATACCCAGTCATATATTGATATAGGTTGGGGTTGAAATTCTGGTAGTATGGGAAGTCGGCAAGGGGCTGGAATCGACTCGGATTTGATGATCCTCTATTACGTGATCTTCTATTTGATGGCGCTCCTTGTGACTGGCCTGCCCTTGGTCGGTTACGTTCCCAAGACGAAGGTTCCCGTCGGTTTGGTCTTGAGGGCCCATAGGTCTGCCAATCCCAACCTGTTCCAATGGCTCTCCTAATTGGCACACCATATCTGGGTGAAGGAAGTTTTGGAGTTGACTGTAACATCTCGCAATCAGAGTAGGATCATCTGACTGTGCTACCTCAGAAGCTATGTCTCGCCATCTATTCTGTTCTTCCTCCATGTAGGATACCATATCAATTGTCGATTCATGTTTCTCCCAGCTTAGGGTATACCAGAAACGATGTATATCCCTCTTTGAGCATAGTATACCACTATCCAGCATGTAGTTTAATTTACAAGCGCATGGTAATCCATGAGAGGTTACCTTGTCACATCCACAGATTGAGCTGTCCATTTGCACATAATTCGTCCTTCCAAGCTCCTTGACTAGCTCATCTAAGCAAAGGGTACTAACCTTCCCGATCAAGTCAGCGATTGGAACCCTCATGTGCTCTCTTCTGTGTTTTGTCCTGGCTGCCTCAAAATCCTTTTTTAACTCCCGGATGCTTGTATTCACATGATCGTTAATCTTTGGAAAGATTACATCCAAAGTGTGTCTAGCACTCCTTAATCTCGCCTTTAGAGAAGAATGTGCGGCCTCCACCCTATCAAATGTTTAAGTAAGTTTTATAGATCTATAACAATCACTGTATTATCTTAAACATTACAAGATTAACAATTTTACCTATTTGTCGTTGTGTTGCCGAAGTGCAACACATTCTTGACCCAAGCCTCCACAAATTTTTCCTTGTATTTCTCCCAGACTGATGCAACATACGTAATGAAACGTGGGTAGCTTTGGTATGTGTCCTTGAAATATGCGTACCTCTCGTTGTAGTCCTGCTCTGTGCTCGAGTAGACAACCGAAGTCCACATTCGGACTGCAGCCGCCGCCCTTCCTCTATCACCCATATAAGTCTCGGCTTTCCCCTGAACGTTCCTACTTATGTGCCACCGACATAGTAGATGATGAGATTCAGGAAATACCTCATCTAAGGCATTCATCAGGGCCAGACATCTGTCGGTGATAAATGTAGAGGTTGTAGTCCGCCCGAGGAGGTCCCTTAATTGTTGAAGTGCCCACACATACATGTTGCTTCTGATACAAGGAAGGCGAAGGCAATGCTGAAGTTTTTGCCTATACTCGTCATCCCGATGAACTGAACCAAAGGCATTTTTGCTATGTTTGTTTTATAGGTAGCATCAATGCCTATGACATACGGGAACGCATGGAGCAGTAATCTAGATGTAGGGTGTGCAAAGAAGATGGACCCAAGTCGTGTTTGATCATCTAAATTGTGAAATATAATCATGTTATCTATCAAATTAAGATGAAACCTAAATGATTGAAGTTATTTGAGACATACTGAGTTGACTTACTTGGATCTGTAGTGTAATCGTAGTAGTAGTTGTTTTTGTCTAGGTCACTCAGCAGAGTCTGCACCATAGATCGACCATCTCTATTTACTAGTTTTGTTTTTTGTATCCGATTGTATGTCTTTCCTTGTTGCTGACGTTTCTGGGTTGATTGTTGTGAGCTCGGAATAAATTGCACAGGGGGGCACACCGACTCTGGTTCTCTGGTCGATCATAATCTCCTCCGCCTCAGTCAGGCGTTTTCCCACAAAATGACCCTCTGCCCACTCTGCGAGATCATGATTATGCCATCCGTTACCCACTTGCAAGAAACACCCGTAGCTTGTGTAATACCCCTTAATTTTAAAAGGGCAACCATATTTCTTTGAACCCGATGATCTGCGCCGGTTGATGACACCAGGTCGTGATGTCCTTCGTGGTTTCCAATACCTCTCGCAGGTTATGTGGAAATCTTGGCCCGCCCTAGAACTCTGATAAGTCTCAGGGTTTAGGATCTTCGGGTGTGTGTGCTTGGTGTACCAATCTAGGTAGAGTGGGTCACAAGCATGCAACCGCGCATTTGTGCGCGTATACCCTGGAACCAGCAATTTAGGAGTGTTTTCCCAGAAATTATACATGGGGGGGTATACACAGGTGTAGGGTTGGGCTTTTCCTCTTTTTTCAGACCTTGGGTTGGGTCTAATAGGAGGTTCAGGGATATCCTGAATGTAACCAAACTGGCGTAGACAGCGACCAGGCATGTATGGCTCATTCAACCCCAAAATCGGTATGTTACCTCTATACCATGTACGCCCTCCATGAACATTAACATTATCTCGACCGTAGGGCAACCAATCAATCTACAATGAACATTAATAGTAAAATGTAACCAACAACGAAAGACAAAAATAATAATGGTTCAATGTGTTAGCAACTACAAACACTTACATTTAGAGCAGTCAAAGCATCTAGATGCTCACGATATCCTTGCAGTGAACGATGATCCTGCACTTGAGAGGTAGATCTCACCCATCTTAGAGCCCAAGGTCTACCATCATTAGCGCCCCAGTCCGGGCTAATCGCTGGTCTTAATGTAGGGAAGTACGCATAAATCCAGCACTGTGCATATAAAACACTAGAATGATTAAGCAGTACCAATTATTAATACTCAGCGAGTTATCATATACTAGATGCACATTAGGACACATACCTCAAGTAACGTCATAGAACCACCTATCCCACTGGAGTCGGCACGAGATGCTATCCCTAGCTGGCGATATAACCATGCAAGAGTACCAGCTCCCCATGCATATTTACGAAGCTTGGTACCTTTCTTCACAGGAGCTACTAAACTGAACAGCTGTGGACTCAGACGACCATTTGATTTTCCAGCTAATATGGTGGTACCAATCAGATGATACAACCAACCACATGCCTGCTTCATTGCCTCTTCATTTTCATCTCTACATTGCTGCAACAAGCTCGAAATTGATACAGCACCGGTATTCCACAGTGCCTCTGTCATACTCTCAACATCTGCCCCAAAATTAAGACAATCAGCCATTACCTCCTTCAACTCAGGGGTGGATGAATTCGCTGTCAATGAACGACCGACGATGGGGATTTGCAGTATCATCCACACATCATGCAGGGTAATCGTCATCTCACCAAACGGCATATGGAATGAGTTTGTATCAGGCTGCCACCTCTCCACAAAAGCACTGATCAGGGACATATTGTTGTATGGCATCGTAATATCCTGTAGGTGCTCTATACCAGAATACTCAAGCATCTTCCTTGTTCTTGGTTTAGAAATTTGATCTTTTTGCCAGCAGGTAAGCATCACCCTACGGGATTTGAAACTCAAAACCCCACGATCCTACATAATGACCAATATTTAACACTTACAAAACGTAGTATGATATTAAATGATCAAATACAGGAGAAGATAGAGAACATACCTTAGCCGAGGTCCATAAGTCAAGCGCCACATGACCCCCGAAGCTAGTGATAACACTAGTGAGTAGTGGACCGCCAGGAACTGGCACCTCTGTCAACTTCCAAGAGGTAGGAATGACTGGAACCATCGCTAGCGCTGCTTCCTCGTCAGTGTCATCCTCCTTATCCATGACTTCATCATCTTCCTTATCCTGCTCCTCATCCACGTCGGGTGAGTCCTCATCATCAGCACCACGACCATCGTCATCAGCATGTGGCGAACGCTCAGTCATCACATGGTCCTCAACAGCACGGGCAGGTGATGGGCGTGGTGGACGTGATGAACTACCACCGCCTGACGGAGCAGTCTGGTGGCTTGATTGCCCTGAGATATTGAAGCTAGAGCTGTGCAGTGATCTGTCAGAAAAAGCACTACTAGATGATGACAACTCTGGCATGCGTCTCCTCGGTATATTGAACACCGCCGAGTCATCCTCCGCTACCATTGGTGGTGCTGGCACTTGAAACGCCGGGTCGTTGGAAGATTGACCCGGATGGAAAGATGAATGGCGTGCTGCTTCCATGCGGGGGGCAGGATTACTCGGCCCTTCACCAGGAACATGTGCACGACGACGGTACGAGGCCGTCATCGCCTGCTCCGCACCCCGGTCTTTATTCTTCCTCTTCGTGACATTTCTCACTGCTTTTTTCAGACGATCCATCACTGCATACGAATATCACACAGTTATATTCCTCATTCATAACATAAAAATTCAAACATTTATAATCATATCATTCACAATATTACAATTCAAAAAAATACAAATATTAATAAATCATTCACAATATTAGTTAGAATTCAACAAAATAACAAATTAAAACATTTAAGAATCATTCACAATATTACAATTAAAAAATAACAAATTAAAACATTTATAAATCATACATAATATTATAATTAAAATTCAAACATTTAAATCATATCATTCACAATATTACAATTCAAAAAAAATTCAAATATTTATAAATCATTCACAATATTAGTTAGAATTCAAAAAAATAACAAATTAAAACATTTAAAAATCATTCACAATATTACAATTAAAAAATAACAAATTAAAACATTTAAAAATCATTCACAATATTAGAATTAAAAAATAAACAAATTAAAACATTTAAAAAATCATTCCAAATATTAAAATTAAAAAAAAAAGGAGTTGGGTCGAGGAGCACAGCTCCTCTGCGCCGCCTGGGTCGAGAATCTGCAGTCCTCGCCGCCGCCTGGGTCGAGCACCGCCAGTGCTCGCCTTCGCCTGGGTCGAGCAGCGCCACGCCTCGCCTCCGCCTGTGTCGAGCAGCAGCTCTCCTCGGTCCGGTCTTCAGGCGCGCCCAGAAGTCGACTCGAGCACCAGAGGGACTCGCGGGAGCTGGGTTCGAGCATCGCCACTCCTCGCTGGTGTCGGGCGCGAGCACCGCTGCTTCTCGCCTGTCTCCGGTTAGAGCAGCGGTGGTGCTCGACTAGGTTTCTTTTTTTTTTTTTTTGAAAATTTTCGAATTTTTAATGCTAGATCTAGCTCAAATGATGTTGAATTTCAAAAAACTAACACCGAATTCATACTCAGGACACCCAAATCTATAAGTTGCAAAAAAAAATTCGAAAAACTCACCGGAAAATTTTTCCGGTGGTGGTCCGGCGGTGGTTGCTGGCGGCGGGTGGCGGCTCCGGCGGCGGCTCCGGCGGTGGCTCCGGCAGTCAGAAGAGAGCTTCTTCCTTAAGAGAGATAGAGGAGAGAGAGTGAGGAAGTGAGAAATGAATAATCCAAGGAAGGTTAGGCTATATATAGTACGAGCGTTTTTTACCCGAAATTGACGTTTTCAACTGCGATTTCAATACAACGTTCTGAAAGTGTAACAATGTTTGTAATTTAGTCAAACACAACATAAAATGTCATTAACTTATGTGGAGTCACAATTATAACGTTTAAATGCGATTAAAAAGGGTTTAACGTCTTTTATTACAATTAGAGCATTTTTCACCCGAAATTGGCGTTTTTAACTATGAATTGAGTACGACATTCTGAATATGTACCAATGTTTGTAATTTAGTCAAAAATAACATAAAATGTCGTCCAAATTACGTGGATTCACAATTCAAATCATATTGACGCAATTAATACGGGTTTATAATGTTTTGTAACAATCAGAGTGTTTTTTACTGTTTACGCTAAAGAAATTATTTTAAAAAAAAACAAAAGTTACAACACGACATCATTACATGTGTACAACGTCAATATGAATTAAAAAAATTTTGTACTGCGGTGATTAGTAATTTTGTACTGCGAATAGCAACCCAGTTAAAATATTCTCACCCCCTTAATTATAGTTTTCTGGCTCCGCCTCTGTTTACGGTATTCATTATAATTACAGCATAAATTGTTGGTTGTTTTGTGCTGATATATTTGTGGCTATTTTAAAAATTGTTGTTTGGAGGTAGCGGTTTGACATTTTTTGTCAAAAATACCAAACTCAAAAATGCCACATTTATACCACAGAAGTACCAAGTCCGAACGCAGCCTTCATCTTTAACACACTACTTAAAGACTGGACAAAAGTTTTTACGTCATTGAACTGATAAATGCTCTGTTTATAAAGAATTAGTATGGTTGATTGTTGCTTTTAATTATTGATTTGAGTTTATACGAGTAACTACTAATTATAATTGATACTTAATTATAAATAAGAGTTGTGATCATAATCTAATACATAGTATTTTTTAAGTGTGAGGGCGTGGATTGCATAAAGGCAAATATTTGCCTTTATGTAAAAGCTTTTATATTAACTGGATTTAACATGATGAATGATTTAGATTAGAATGTTTTATCTATGTAATTAATTTTGCATGTCCACTCCTATATGTACAGGGACATCTGAAAATACTAATTAAAATGCTAATTAAAATATTGTCTATAATAGTAAATTGATTATATGAGTTTAATAAATTAATTTAAATCTATAACAAAATGAACCATATAATTTTAAAATATTAACAAAAAAATGATATCATTGGGTCTAACGATCCTAAATCCTAACCATAAACCTTAAAAAACCTGCCAAGTCAGTGGCGACGTTATAAAGTATAAAACTTCAAAAAACATTACCATACATTACACACCCTAAACCCTAGGAAAGCTAAAAACGTCGAAGGTATTTTTAGAGTTTGTGGTGTAGGGTTTAGGGTCTAACATCCCTCAACCCTATACCACAAAGCCTAAAAACCGGCCGAGTCAGTGGCGAAATTATAAAGCATAAAACGACTTCAAAAAAGATTACCCTGCACCACACACCCTAAACCCTAAACCAGCCTAGGAAAGCTAAAAACACCGAAGGCATTTTTAGGGTTTGTGGTATAGGGTTTAGGATCGTTAATATACAAAAACTACTTAATATCCATTGATTAATTCAACAATCAATCATCTTTAATGACGTTATGTGTATATTGAATAAAATTTTACACCTTATACAGTACATGTACGGCTATTAGGTTAAGTTTTAGATATAGACAAATGTTAACCATAGACATTAAAAAATATATGACATGTGTGTACAAATATATATATGCCACAGATCTATGAAATATTTGCCCCGAATGTATATCGTTAATATACAAAAAGTACTCAATATCCATTGCTTACTTCAAAAAAATCAATTGTCTTTAATGAAGCTTAGTATATATTGGTTGGCTAAAATTTTACAGCTTATAATGTACATGTACGGCTAATAATCCTTACTAGCTTAAGTTTTAGATACAGATTAATGTTAGCCATTGCTTCAAACAATATATGCCATGTTTTCACAAATATATGTGCCATACACATGAAATATTTGCCATGAGTGTATATCGTTAATATACCAAAACTACTCAATATTCATTGCTTAATTCAACAGATCAATTGTATTTAATGACGTTATGTGTATATTGAATAAAAGTTAACAACGTATACTGTACATCTACGACTATTGGCTATAGTTTTAGATACAGACAAATATTAGCCATAGGCATGAAACAATATATGTCATGTGTGTACAAATATATATGCCACTGACTTATGTAATATTTGCCACGAATGTAAATCGTTAATATACAAAAATACTCAATATTCATTGCTTACTCCAACAAATCAATTATCATTAATGAAGCTAAGTATATATTGGGTTGGCTAAAATTTTACAGATTATAATGTATATGTACGGAATCCCTTATCAATTTAGTTAATTCAATGGACTAGAATAATGCCTTTAGGTACTCATCAAAAATTAGATTAATTTAGTTAATCCAATGGACTAGAATAATGCCTTTAGGTATAGGCAAATTCCATGCCTTTATACAAACTTGCAGGGTGAATATTAGCTGTTGATGGTATCCAATATTAAATATAAATGTTCAATTGGGCTAAGACCATGATCTAAGCAAAATCATCAACGCGACAACAATCCCCAACTTAATTGTATCAATCTCCTTTTCAAAGAAACAAGAACTTTAATCAACCCGGGCCTACTTCTATTTGACTCTAAAGTGCTTCGCTCTATGTTTTTCCATCCATCCTAACTAATCCATTTACTTTTTTGTATGTCCATTCACAAAAATTCTATAAGAGGTCGGAATTTGTTTTTAAATATATTTGATTAATTTTATAAAAATAAAAGTTAATATATTAAATTAAAAATTAATATCAAAATTCTTAAAAAATATTTATAACTATAATTTTATTTTATAAAATTAAGTAATAAATTCAATATAAAAATTAAATTGCAATGTGTAGATGAATAATAAATATGTATCCAACAGAGTAGGGGGTGCACACCTCTTGCTGAGGGTAGTGTGTGTAAGTTTTGAACCCTGTACATTTGATTCTAGAATATCACTCCACTACCGACCAAGTTACGGGGGCTTTTATTAGATACTTGGATTATTGTTGTTCAACTTATGGGACATGAGGACACTTTACATTTGTTGCATAATCTTCTCAAAGTTAGGAAAGTTTGAAAAATAGGTTGTCTTGCTTAACAAGTTACATATTAAGAATGTAAGAATGTCAATAAGCTTTTGTGGGAGATGAATGATGATAACATTACGCCTCCTCCTTTTGATTAGGTGAAGATTAATTTGAATGGTTCATGTATACAACTATTGGTCCTATTATCAGTTGTCTAGTTATAGATCATTTTGGCCGCGTTCGGGTGGGTATAAATGTGGTAGTTTTGTGGCTGTTTTGGTCTGGTAGTTTTGTGGTAGTTTTATTGGTTGTTTTATGGTAGTTTTGTTGGTTGTTTTGTGCTGGTTGTTTTGTGGCTATTTTGAAAAATAGTGTTTGGCAGGCGGCGGTTTCGTCTGGTTGTTTTGAATAAGTTAGTTTTGTGCAGCGCGTTTACTGTTTTTGGTGTTACAATTAAAAATTTTATATTACATTTTAAAACAATTTTTTGTTAATAAAGTTAAAATATATGTAGATATTCAATTATATACTTTAATTATTATTATTTTTTATTACATTTTAGTGACAATTAATTTATAATATGTATACATATTAATTTATCAATAATTTTTTTACATATATTAGAAAAATAAAGAAATAAACCATTATGTTTAGAGAAAATATATTAGATGTTACATATAAAAATAAAATTTTATGAATTATATATTAGTATTTAATATAACATTTCAAATGTATTAATACTTAAGATTATTTTAATTTTTAATGGAATAAATAATATCATTGGAAAAAATAATTCTTTCTAATAATAAAATAATTGACTGTAACCGAATATATTTATATACATACAACTATCACTTATTATTTTATTATTATATATTATTTAATTATTGATAAAATATTTATTTTAAACATATATTTATAGTTAAAACAATATATTCTATTCAATTAAATATTACTTAATGAAATTCAAAAAAATAAATTTAAATTTAATACTGGCTATGTCGAGAAATAAAAAATAACATATATCAGTATATAAAATCATTTTTAAAATATAATTATAAGTATTGAAAATTTAAATTAATTTATTAAAAATTAATTTTTAAATATTAATATTATTAAAATATTCTCGCCCCTTTAATTACAGTTTTCTGACTCCGCCTCTGTTTACGGTATTCATTCTATTTGCAACATAAATTATTGGTTATTTTGTGGTTGTTTTGAAAATGGTAGTTTTGTGGTTATTTTGAAAATTGTTGTTTGGTGATGACGGTTTAGCATTTTGGATCAAAAATGCCAAAATCAAAAATGACACATTTATACCACATTTAGATCATGAACGAACGCAGCCTTTAGCATAAAGGTAGATGGTATTTTGTGTCAATTCAAGCTATATGATAACGATTGAAGTTGAGCAACTCCTCTATAGCTTATATTAATTCTTCTACAACTTGGTTGGAACTAGATGTACCAAAACACTGTTCTTCATATTGATTGCATCAGAGTATCATCACTCATGAACTTTTTATCCGCCACTGTTTACCAATGTAGATTATTGCTCTGTGTGACTGTGTCGAGTGAAATGTGTTGTTAGAATTAAATGATGTCGGTAGTTGATAAAATTGTAAAATGAAACATTTAACGAAGCTCGACATCAAACCCATTTGTCTCTTATTATT
The DNA here is from genome assembly GCA_023374045.1 of Limonium bicolor. Classification (NCBI taxonomy): domain Eukaryota; kingdom Viridiplantae; phylum Streptophyta; class Magnoliopsida; order Caryophyllales; family Plumbaginaceae; genus Limonium; species Limonium bicolor. The sequence continues at coordinate 4,024,027 of CM041779.1, read as the reverse complement.
AAATAGTGAATGTATGGAAATTGGCCTATATTCTAGCTGGATATCACTCCAACATCTGATTAACAAGTTTATTCCAAAGTAGACCTAAATTTGTAAATATATCTACTCTCTCACCGACTGGACGACTTTTTCAATCCACGCACTTTAGTCCCACATTAATGTTAAAGAAAAAAAAGGATGCCAAATCGAAACTGTTTTGTTTGACCACTACCAGCACCGAAAAAGTTCTAGAAGTGTGAACTCTCAGTGAGTCTGGCAAAAAAGTGTGCGAACCCCATGGTTCTTACCTAGAGCTGATCATAATGTGTCCGGTCCGGGAGCCCGGTCTGATCCGGCCCATAAAAAAGCCCGATGAGCCCGAATCCGATAGGACTTCCGGGCGGGTATGGACATAAAATTAGGCCCGAATGAAAAACTGGGCCGGGCCGTGGCACATTTTTTGAGCCCGTGGCAAGCCCGGCCCGGCCCGATGTTATATTATTTATTATTATATTTTTAAAATGTAATATACATATTTAATTTTTATATAATATATAAATTTTCAATAAGTTATATATAATATATAATTTTAATAAGTTATATATATAATATATAAATTAAATATTATATATATAATATATAATTATATCAAAATATATTAATTTTAAATTTTTTTAATAATTTATATTAAAAAAATTAAAAACCGGGCCGGGCGGGCCGGGCTTCGGCAAAGTCTGGAAAAAACCGGGCCTAGCCCGGCCCGGCCCGAGCATGTAAAAATCCGGGCTTGGTTTTTTAAAATAGGCCCGACAGGCCTAAATTTTTCCTCTGACCCGGCCCGAACCCAGCCCGTCCGCCCGAATGATCACCTCTATTCTTACCCCACCAACCTAACACCACACAACACCGCTTCCTACTATTTATTTCTCCTCCCCAAGCTCGTCAATTCTCCAGTTCCTTCTGCTCCTATTCTCCACTGCTCGCCACAAATCTCTCTCCTAGAACCTTTCGCTTGCTATTTTTCTTGGGTTGAGATAATAAGATGGGGATCAAAGTCCATGGAAGCCCGATCTCTACCGCCACCATGAGGGTCACCGCCTGCCTCCACGAGAAGGGAGTCGAGTTCGAATTCGTGAACGTCGATATGAAATCGGGTGCTCACAAGAAGGAGCCATTCATCTCTCTTAACGTACGTCGCTTTCAATTTCACTCTTTCATCTCTTGTAGTTTATAGCTGTGATGTGATCCTGTTTCGTGTTTCATTCATTCGACTTTACTATCAGTTGTATCAACTGTCTTTTAATAGGGTTTCCGTGGTTTTGTTCCGTGCGTGCATTTAGAGTGAGACATGTGGGTTTATCTGTTTATTTCTTGGGTTACACGGTGTTATGATGCTCTGAGTTGCTACTTTCCGTTCGACACCTGTTCGGTGAAATGCTTGAAGTGGGTTGGGTTTCTTTATTTACCATCACTATCAAGTGTTTGTTTAATTTCTTGTACAATTTGGATAGAAACATATGATATGACAGTCGCTATCTTCGTACCAAATTCGTTATGATCATTCTAGTATATCTTGCTCTCGAATTCTAGTTTTCGTTTCCTTTTTCTCAATTGTTTGTTATCTTTTGACATGATTGCAGCCGTTTGGTCAAGTTCCAGCTCTCGAGGATGGAGATCTCAAGCTTTTTGGTAAGTTCCTCTAGTTTTTCTTCCTCTCGTCACCGGACAATTCTCCATTAGCTATATATGGAGTATTTGCTATCCATTATATTTGCTTTCAGAAATTACTGAAATTAGCTGAATCTCAAGGGATGAGCACCTGAATTACAATTCTTAAGAGGCCTAAATTAGTTATCTTGTGTGGATATCATGTTGATTCGAGCCACCGATCAATATCTGGTTATTCCCATGTACCGGATAAATTCTTACTGTTCGTTCCGCCTTCCCCTTAAAACTTAACAGAGTCAAGAGCAATTTCACAGTACGTAGCTCACGAGCACCCAGACAAGGGAACCCCACTAATCTTCCGTGATGGTAAGATGATGGCCCAAATGTCAGTATGGATGGAGGTAGAAGCCCACCACTTCGACCCTGTGGCCTCCAAGCTAGCATGGGAGCTCGTCTACAAGAAGATGTTCGGCCAGGAAACCGACCCTGCAGCGGTCAAGGAGCACCAGACCAAGCTCGCCCAAGTGCTGGATGTCTATGAGACACGTCTATCCAAGTCCAAGTACTTGGCCGGAGACAGCTTCTCATTGGCTGATCTCCATCACTTGCCTGTCCTTCACATGCTGATGGATACTCCAGCCAAGAGTGCATTTGAGGAGCGCCCACATGTTAGTGCTTGGTGTAAGGATATTCTTGCTAGGCCGGGTTGGGCTAAGGTTGTTACGGCTATGCCGAAGCAAGGCTGAGTGTCTTGGGGAATTCAGGCATGAGCGATGCTGAAGCATAGTTGCTGGGTTTTTTTTAATATCAGCTATAGACTGCTTGGGTGTGGAATAAGTTTATAAGAGCTGTTAAGTTTGCGCTAGGGTTCGCTTAGAACCGTGTTTATGTTTGTACTTAGTCCTTGTATCGGGTAATGATGTATGGAACTAGTTATGATTTTGTATGGAGATCTATATAAAAGGGTTCCATGGTGTTAAATTCTATGGAACTGTATATGAATATTTTGTATGTGTTGTGGAACTGCATTAGCAGAGTTCTACTTTCAGTGTGAAGTAGGGAATGGCACAATTATGATCAAAATGAATATGCAATGAAAGCAAAAGCAGAATGAACAAAAGCGGAAGAAGCTAATTAAGGCTTGAATGAAGGTATCGACCGTATTTTTTTTTTTGAAACCAACCGTATTATTATTGTGTTACAATATGAATGTTTGAAGCGGAAAGTAGAGCACGTTTTAACGTTACGAGTTGAATATCTGTGACAGTCGTTAGCTTCGGGAAAGAAGAGTATCTATGATTCTATGACAATAAAATCACCAATATTAATGACCCAACGCTTTCCAACAAAGTCTCCCAGGCCGAATGGTTCCGGTAAAGTCAGTGCTACAATCTATATTATGTATTTTATCCTTTTGCCCCTAGTTTAATCAAGCAACTTCATTAGTGTATAGCACGTATTCACTGGCACAAGTGAACAAACTTATGTAAGGATGCTGCATCAGGTGCTATATTCACTGGCACAAGTGAACAAACTTATGTAAGGATGCTGCATCAGGTGGTCTGGGTTTTCGAGATCTACGGGGTTTCAACTATGCCCTTCTTGCAAAGCAGCTGTGACGAATTCTCACAGAGTCATGCATTCTCTTGTCTAAGCTTTATCATGCAAAGTACCTCACAACTATACTCTAATGCAAGCTAAGCCCCAGTCGAATGTCAATCCTCTATGAAGGGCCTTGTTGAGTGTCAAAGATTTGGTTGAACTTGGAGGTCGTAAGGAAATTGTCACACGCACCACTACTCGCATTGCAGATGAAGCCTTTTCTCTGGAAAATGCCCCCTCTGGTTCATCAAACTGCTTCAGTTGCCACTATAATTACACCATCTTTCACTTGGATTGTTGACCTTGTTCACCTTTGGTTCACTCACGAGGATGCTGCCATAATACTACACATGCCCATTCCATCCATTGCTGAGTGTGCACAACCGCTAATCCCTCAGGACTAGTGGTATTGGGCTTTACCTTCAACTGGGCAATTTAGGCCTCGTTCTCACTGAAGATTACTTATAGGAGATGAAGATGATTTGTTTGTGGGGCCACTATTTGAATGTTGGAGATGAATTCATCTGCTGATCGGACGTTGGGTAGAGGAGCGTTCCATTTTCTTTCATCTTCATCTAGGTGGGACCCCTGATTTTTATGAGCTCCAGAATGGGGCCTTATAGTCAAAACTGCATACCACACAGATTTTCAACAGCGCTAGTCCTTATCCGCTGGCTCATCATCTTCAACCACTTTTGGAAAAGCTATTAAACGCCTATAGACGACTGATATGCCTCCTAGGATAAAGCTACTTGGCTTGAAACTTTTAATAGACACTATACCTACAAAGACAGTTATAATAGATCGAATTCGTGAATCAGGTGCTTCATGTAATGCATGTGGACAGCCTGAGACAATAGTTCATGTGTTGCTATGCTGCCCACAAGTTTGTCCATATTGGGAAATGATGAAAATATTCAGTCCAATCTCAATCCACTCCGATCAGGGTTTTAAGGACTGGTACTTCCCAGCTTGTCTACAAGAATCTCAACAGTTCTTAAAGTTACTCACTCAACTCCTATGGCGAATTTGGTATGCTCGGTGCCAATATACTTTCTCTATATTTCTTCTTGCCCAAGGTTGGTGCCAGCCAGACAGCTTCATGCAGCATGCGCAAGCTCTTCTTCCTACTACTTCCGACCTATAGCAGCATCGTTAGCAAAATTCTAATTGGTTATAGGTCTCAGTGAATGCGAGTTTGGATCTTGAGGATTGTATGGGCTATGCCTATGTTGGCCGTCATAACACCAAGATCATCTTGGTGGGTCTTCATGGGAAACATGACACTTTATTACCTCAGGTGCTGAGGCTTTAACTCTCGAATCAGGATTACAAGCTTTTCAAGCTATGGGAATTCAATAATAAAGTTTTTAATTGATAATAAAGATTAATCTGATTATCTTAATTTGAGTAGATTCGACTAAGACTTTTTATAATTTAGTAGCTTTAGCAAGGTGAGATGATTTTTCATTCCTGGTGGAGACAATATGTCAACACATAATCTTACTACCATATCCATTGTTCTGTTCTTCTTCATTATCAATATACTCCACTTTTTTTTTAAATGACTTTTCACAAACCAAACCTTTGACATTATCGTCATCCGAGCTAATTTTGGATGGCGGTTTTACTACCGACCACAAGTTCACTGCCGAAGCCGCTGAAACAAAAGTCCAACGGGCCACACTTCACATCACCCGTGCTTCCCGACGTTCCCGTTCGTCTGTCTTCTTTCATCCCCACACCTACCCGCGAATCGCTCGCGTCCAACCACCACGTACCCGTCGTAGTCATTGCCGCAACAGCACTGCCAGACCCGCGGATGAGGATCGTCGGGCTAACAGGCGGGATATCGTCGGGGAAGAGCACCGTTTCCAACCTCTTTAAGGCCAGTGATATTCCTGTAGTCGACGCCGACGTCGTTGCTCGGGTAATTTGCTCCATCTCCCCCGTCTCTGCGGATCCCGATCGATGTGACCAATCGGTTGAGATCACTGTCTTTTTACAACTATTGCTGTGAATTCCGAACTCGTTGGGACTGAGCGTGAGTGATAGAACTGTGATGGCGTGTCCTGCTTGTTTTTAGGGATTGCTAAACTAAATGCTGTGATGGCATGTCCTTGTTATTAGGGATCACTAACTCCAAAAATCTTGGCAGATAGATTTCAAGCTCGAAGGTTCCCTGCGTAGGGAAGTCTTTCAAATTGCTATTGTAGACTGGGATTCTATCGAACCTAGAAGAATTAGCGGTTGGATTGATTGCACTGCATTACACTTCAACTTCTTCTCGCTCTCATGTGGATACCACCTGATAAGGAAATGAAATTGGAGAACAAGAGTATCTGGCTACTCATCTGTTTTATATAGCTGGTACGGTTAAGAGTTTGTTAGTTATAGTATCCTTCTGTGAACAGGGGGGGGGGGGGGGGTGTGGAGAGAAAGAGAGCTGGACGTAAGTGCTATATGTAGTTGGAATTGTGTTATAAATCCCTTAGATTGTATCTTTGCTATGGATATAGTGCTGGAAATTATGATGTCCTTCTCTTTTTGTTTTTCAAACCCTCCTCTTTTTTTTGGTTGCATCTGATTGTGCTGTGTTGTCTTGCCCTGGTTTATATGTCCAGGATGTTTTGAAAAAGGGCACAGGTGGGTGGAAGAAGGTTGTGAAGGCATTTGGAGAGGAAATTCTTCTGGATAATGGAGAGGTGGATAGACCAAAACTGGGCAGCATTGTGTTCTCGGATCCCAAAACGACAACTTCTTAACCGGTAGGGAAATTGGTTCTGTTGCTCTTTTTCTAATTGCAGGATTTTAAAGCTCTTACTGATGTCTGCTAGACATAAGATCACAAATGTATAGAAAATACTTTGTTTACTTCCCATGACCAATGGCTATGTCCATAGGTAGGAAGTATGAATGTTCATTTTACTCATTTGCTACAAAATGGAAGCCGAGGGCTTATCTGTGTAAATGAGTTGTTGACAACCGGGTGTTTTTAAGAGATATGAGAAGAACAGAGCTGCTGTAAAGAAGAAAAAAACTCAAATATGTCTTCCTAATTGCTCTTTGATAGAAATCTTTTGAAAACAAACATTCCCCACGAGTTGTCTTAGAATTTGAGAAGTTTCAGCTTTTGAGGTTCTCGTTGCTTTTCACCCTGAATAGTCATTAGGAGACTCAGTGTTGTATCATGTGTGACGTGAATATCACCTTTTTAACTGGGCACTGAAATGCTTAAAGCTGGTCTTACTGGATCTATCTGCCTATCTGGCATCATTGAACTAGATTCACTTTTGTACTTTTGTATCCACCAGAATTTGGTTGCAGAATATACCGGAGCTTTTATAATTCTGGATAAGAAGATCTTAGGGGAATAATAATAGCCCAATCTGCTTGGTTATGTTATGCTATCTCAGCTGCAAGTTTGAGCTGGATACAAGTTTCCCTCATAGACCTTGGGCTGTGAAACAAGAGCACTTAGCCTTTGAGTATGTTTTGGAGTATGAAGATGATGAGATTTAGAACCCCCCTTAAATTTTGAGTTCGACGAGCCGTCAAGCATTTTGATGGTGATGGGGTAAGATCTCCAAGCGATTGTTTGATCTGCTTAATAAACTTTCTTTTTTTTTTCAATGGATTGGAGCCCGGTCAGCTGTTAATGATGTTGTGGCTGAGGTCATTGTTTCTAGGATGGTTTTGGGGTGAAGGAGTGATTGTGTGTTTCTTGAACATAGGCAGGACAAATAGAATAAATGATAAGAATGATGTGTATTTTTTTGTGCTGTATTTTTGTAAGGGAGGGTTTAACTTTAATTAAGCCTTGCTAGTGAAAGCAAGTCAGAATTGAGGAGTTTTATATGATGACTGAGGGAAGATAGAATCTCTCTCTTGGTCTTGTGGATGCTGAAAAGTGCAAAACTAGCACTCGTACCTATCTATGATTTCAGCTCTTCTTCTGCTAATATAGAATCCCATCTTCCCCATCCATTACCACCATCACTGCTCCCAGCACGGGTATCCTACACGTCGCCTATCAAGAAATAGAGATGAAATTTTATGAAGAAACAATTCAGGGGGTGTCAAAATGGTGAAAGTACCTTGTTTTTTGTGATCATTACAGCTTTCTATCCTCCCTCCTTGGTGGGGTTAACATTGTCACATCTTAACTACCATCGTATGTATAAGATTTTTCAAGTCCAGCTTTGACAACCTCTTCATCTCATCAACATCCTTCTCCATGGACCCCAAGGCCTTGGCTCTTGCTCTTTTGTACTCCATCATTGTCAACATACCTTCTCGTACCTGCCTTATTTCTGAGTAATAGCTGACTATCTGACGTGTATAATGCTAGCTGCTACCTTAGTTTGATCTCCTCTGTAATCAGGATGGGCCTACTCATTGACCTCGCTCTCCACTGAAATATAGATGCAATATAGAAAAATTTCATGCTGGAGATGGATGCATTGAGAGTTGTTATCCGAGAAGGATAGTTTCAGACTCATTGGGAAAAGCATCCCTTTGACAGTTAAGGGTGGGTGTTTAGAATTACCTGCATCTATGTAGATTTTATATCTCAGTAATGATTTTATGAAAGGCCACAGCTGTGAGTGTCGAGTTCTAAACTAGCGCTTTGCTAACATTTGATGCCGAGTTGTACATTTGATAGTTAGTGTTTGGAGGACATAGAGGTTAACTTTCTTAGTGGTACTTTTGATCACATCAGTTGTCTACTTGCATTTTTGTTTCCTCAAACTAAATTTGATCCGAGCATCTGAGGTGGTGTGTTAATCGTTCCCAAATAATGTTGCAGGATTCTCGCACCTTACATATCATCAGGGATTTTAAAGGAAGTTCTAAAGTTGTGGCTGAAAGGATACAAAGTGATAGTCCTTGATGTTCCACTGTTGTTTGAAGCCAAATTGGACAAGTGGACGAATCCGGTTATTGTCGTATGGGTTGATCATGAGACACAACTTCAAAGGCTCAAGGCTAGAGATGGGATATCAGATGAGGAGGCTAGAAACAAAATAAACGCTCAAATGTCCTTGGATTCTAAGAGAAGTAAAGCCGATATTGTGATTGATAATAACGGATCACGTGAAGACTTGAATATACAGTTTCAGGATGTTTCACGTGTCGTGAACAGACCGTTAACATGGGGGGAATTCATGCGTTCTAGGCAAGGTGTCTTCTCAGCTGTTGTTTTGTGTGTTACTGGTTTAATTTTCAGCAGGAAAATGTGATAGTGATTAATAATTATCACTATAGTGGAATTAAGTTTCAGGTTTCTGCTCTCGTACCAGAACTGATAAATTCTTCTAGTGTTGTATCTCTTCTTAATAGGAGTTCAATAAAAGCTTATATCAGGATATATAATCTGCAGCCATCATTGCTTTCTGTATTTATACTATATACATATTTATGTCATAAAAAGTTTACTAAAGCAGGGAAATCTGCTGGCTAGAGAGGTTTACAAATCGAAAATGTTAACCATGCATGGATCATTAAGGCTTTAGCAATTTAAAAGATATCCAATGGTGAAAGGCAGGTGAGATGTACGGGTAAGAAAAAATAGCATCAATTGGTTCCTATTGTTCTGGTTTATTATCTTTACTCTGCTGGTTCTTGTTGGTAATAACTATGGCCTTTTCTTCTGCTCGTGTGACAACTGTTCATGTTGCTGTTATCTATGGCATCCAGATCTGACCTGCTAGTTGTCTTCACGTAGTGAACACCTTTCTGTTTGAAGTTCAGCATGGACAAAAGCTTATTTTAATGGATGTTAACGCTTCTTATTGCACAAAGATTGGTCATGGTTGACCATGATTAAGCTATTGCACCTTGTTTTTGAGGGGATAATCAGGTGACATGGAAAAGTTAAGTAACAACCAACCTGTAATGTCGACATCTAGTGCATAGGCGGATCCAAATGCAATATGACCTTGTAGCTTTGATTGAAGATTAGCAGATTATGCGGGATTATACAATTTGATTACTGACCACACTACTATTTTCCGTTTTGATTCAGTCCGTACCTTTTGGTAGTGTAAATTCTAGTGTGATTGTGACTCCGTTTCTCCAGTCTTTCTTCCTCTTCTAGGAGACAATTTCATGTGAAAGTCTGTTAGAAGTCACAGACGAGAATGAGAGAATTATACTGATTTTAGCTTTTAACCATTTGTCATCATACGGCTACGGTAAATGCCTTTGTATTGCTTCCTATATGCGAGTATTATTGCCTCCTTGATAGCTGTAGGACGTTCTGAAGCTTACAAGATTTGATTCCCTCTTTTGGTGCGATGTCCAACTGGAAGAGGAGCTGGCGCAGCAGCAGCAAGGACAAGGTTTGGTCTCTTCACCCATTCACTTCTTTTAAAGGGATTTGCACAAGAATTTTTGCAGGGCAAGTGGTAGATGTTGAGAAATAAGAACTTTCCCTTGAGCAATAATATCTGTTCATACAGGTAATCTGGCCTCTGTGTCCTGGAGTGTTACAGATCTATAGTTACTTCAGTTCTCTCGTGTACTGTACTGTGCATTTCCCCCTTTGTATGTTTTTTCTGGTTCATTTTTTCCCCTTCCCTTGTAGATTCCTGAAAAAGAAAATGGTAGGTGTTACATGATTACGAGCACACACCAACAGTGAAGTAGACAGAACTTACTTTTTCTGATACTTATCATGTGGTGGCCATCTTTTATTATTATTATTATTTTCTTCTCATCAGGCGCGATCCATTCCACTCCAAAATTTTATTCTGGAAAGATCTAATACCTCCCCCAGCTTACGTGGGGAGTCATTTCAAGGTGGACCCAACTCCAAATGTATACTCTCCCTTCTCTCTGTTTGTAATTGCTGTTGCGTTTCGGTAAAATAATACTACTACTTACACTACTACTGAGGTAATTAATTACCACCACCAACCCAACCAAACTAATCCGACCATACTTTGGTGAGAGCGAATGACCCTCCTAGCCCACTTCAAGTCTCTTTACTCAGACTGGCTTTTTTTAAGAGAGTGGTAATGGTAGTAAAAGTAGTGCATTGTCTATGTGGTCTAATCGTGTCAAGTTACCTTCCTTTTCATCTTGTATTATCTGCTAAGCCTAACTTTAATTTGTTTTTGCATACTAATCTTTTCTGCAGTTCTAGCCTTGGCCATCATCATATCGTTCTATCTTTCTTTCTGATCATCACTTTGATTTCAAACCCACTAGCGACGAGTCGTCATCTACTTTTGCGTTGAATATTTAATCATGAATACGAGTGGGACTCTGGTTATAGCAATGTACAATTTACTGTCACTGTATCAGATACTGATATGTTGGTCATTTGAGCTCATAATTTAATTTCGGGTTTAGATTTTACTACTATTTTCAGGTGGAAAGCTTCAGGATTCTTTCACTACTGTTCCCATACTCTAGATGGGTAAAATTATTACTGACCTTTACCTTTTTTCTTCTGCGCTTATTGTCTTCTCATTTATCCTCTCGTGATAATAGAAACTTTTTTTTCTGCACACCCGCCTCTCGCCCGCGGATAGGTTTTTCATGACTATCATCATAACTTCTTCTGCGGAATCCATTTGCCTGCTGCACATGTTTAATGCATGTACGGCTTTTTTTTTCAAGCACATATATTATTACTCGTAATAAAACTTTGCTAGGGGTAAAAGAGTTTTCATCAGCTCTATGACTTGACAGGTATTGATCCGAGTCAGGGTGGCAATTTTTATCCGATCTGATAATCCGACCTATGCTTAATCTGAAAATTATTTTGGGTCATGATTATTGATTTATTTAATTATTAGGTCGGGTATGAATTATCTATTAAATTTATGAGTTAAGTATGTGTTTAAAGTCCTAACCCGTAATCTACCCGATCCGATTATATATACGGCAAATTCATTGTATGTGAAAATGTTTTCATGCACCTACAATCATACACAGACGATAGTATAATCATAATGAATATGTACGGTGCTATATATGTTTTCCGTATTTGATATAATTCTGTCGTTTATATACCCCACCTCTCTACTACTTACACTGTTGTCATACTTCCATACACTGTATATAGGTGGCATGTCTTTATCATCATACCTGCAACAACACTTTACTTAACGCTGCTGGTGTTCATCATTTAACAGTTTGGAATTGCACTCACACCACACGTGATGTTACTTCCTTGCTCACCTTTGTCTAAGGAAACCACACACAACAACATCCCTTTCCTATTTCCCACTCTGAATAATAACACCTTGGGCCCCGTTCGATTCCCGCGAGTAGAGATTTATCTACTTTTTGTTACTGTTGATTGACAAGTGTCAATCTTTGATTAGTTAAAATCTTACTACACACTGCAAAAAGCATATAACTCACTTTCCTATTGGTTAACTATAGTCACGATTTACAGGCTTTATGTAAACGCGAGTATTCCCGCGTTTGGACGCGGTGAGCGAACAGCCTACAAGTTTCATTCCAACTGGACTCCAAAACTCTTCTCTCTCTTTTTGGTGCTCTTCTTGGTTCATCTCTCTCTTCGTCTATGGTCCCACCCTCCAATGCATTTTATAAAGGGGGTTCTCTCTTCTTTTCTCTCTCTTCATCTAGGGTTCTCTCTTCTTTTCTCTCTCTGAATAATAACACCATTTTTTTTTTTTTTTGAAATAAAAAACAACACCAAGTTTCATTTCACTGGATTCCAAAACTCTTGTCTCTCTCTTTTTGCTGTATCTTTATAAAGTGGGTTCTCTCTTCTTTTCTCTCTTTTCATCTATGCCCACCTCCAATGCATTTCTATTAAAATCGTACGTACACTACTTGCATAATGCAAAGTATCTTTTTCCTTACTTTCGCTCATCCCTTGAGGATCGATCTCTATGATAATGCTCTCGTTTCTTCTTATTCTGTCCTCCTCTCCTCCTGAACTCTCAGTTAGCATTGCTCTTTTCTGAGGTTTGTCACCAGTCTCCCATATGGCAGCAACTTCACCTGAAAACTGTCCAGAGCCACTCAACTTCAAGGTGAGTATATCTGTTTAAGTTGTTTATTTTGTAAGAGTAAGGCTCTATCTTCCTTTTTTTTGTTAATGTCGTGGTTTGTTTTTTTTATTCACTCTCAGACTTGGCACTTGAAGTCCCCCTCCATTGTGAAGGATGCAGGAAAAAGGTCAAGAAGATCCTCCGAAGCATCGATGGTATGTGCTTTTTCATCCTATAGAGAATGAGAGAATGAGGTTACAGCTGTTTTAAGTTGGTGAAGTATTGTTCGTTGCTTGCTGATAGAACGATTATACGTACTGCCACGTACCAATTAAATGAAACTTAAGTGAGCGGTATGTTAATTTGCTACCTTAAAAATTACGTATATATCAGGGGTTTATAAGACGACTATCGAGTCTGATCAAAGGGTAACTGTGACTGGAACGTGGAAGCTGATACACTGATCAAGAGGCTTCACAAATCAGGCAAACAGGCGAGCTATGTTTAGAGAAATCAGCAAATAAGATGAAGCAAGAGAAACTCCTGCTGCAGAAAGCTTGAAAAAAGGTGATGATCAGAAGAAGAAGAAGAAACCACAGCAGGAGTCATCAAAAGCTAAAATGGATGAGGAAGCTGGTGATGATGATCAAACAGAAAGCAAGAAGACGAATAATAAGAAATCTTCAGGTGGTGATCATCAAAAACAGGCCGACAATAATAAGAAACCAATTGAAGAAGAAGAAAACGAACAGGACAGTGGAAAGAAGAAGCAGCCTGATAAACCACCTAAAGCTGAGCAGTTGAAGAAAGAGACGGGCAAGGCGGCTCATGTAGTGCCAAAAGTGATGGTACAAGCAACGGTGGTGGTGGTGGTGTGGAAAGAACAAAAAGAAGAAGAATAAAGGACAAAATGGTGGTGGTGGTGGTGCGCCAAGCCATAGTGAGAATGTAAATGGTGGTGAAGGAAACGTTAACGAGGTCCTATCTAATCATGACCAATCTCCGCCGTTACAAGTACAACCACCACCTTCTCTTAACCAGACCCCGGTGGCGCCACCGCATGGACCATCACCACATCCTATGATGATGTCCATGGAGCACCACCCCACCACCATCGTCCTTGGAACCTATTAATAACCCAGTTCATCAACCTATGTATCCTCCATACCCATCACCACCAACCCATCATTTCCCAGTACACCCACATAATTCCATGTATGGTGGAGTAGTGAGTTATAATATGTCACACCAACCAACCTCTCTTACTTCATTCTATGACCCTCCACCCTACATCTTTGCAAATAACAACAACCCCTCCCACCTGGAACAACTTCTTGCCACCACCATCGCTGCCACTCCCTGTAGACGACGGTTGTGATTATTGTGATGACGAATCAGCGTCCGTGTGCCCAATAATGTAATGAAACGAAGCTATTAGGAAAAAACCGTAGTGGTTTGGTCAAATTTTCCATGATTATTATGTGTAAAAGTAGTTGAAGTAGTGGCCAAACCTAAAGAAGATAGTTGGCATGTAAGGCAATGATTACTGTTAATGGACTGCATCTTCCGAATTTAGCTTTCTGGGTGTGCGAATATTCTGCAATTGTACAACCTTTTGTTCAGAAGTCGCGCGGACAGACGGACTGCGGTATGTAGTAGTAGCTAGTTAGCTGCTCTGCTTCCTATAGTTGCTTCAGTTGGGTGTGGTTACTAATCTGGAGGAATACCCTTAATCTTCTTCGTTCATTTTTTGTCACCGTTCTGATGTGTAAAGGCTAACTTTTTCACTCATTCAATGCTTTTTTTTCGTATCTCCATTTTGATTATGATGTTTGTTCACATCTTTTTGTTCGGCTTAGCGGAGAAGGAAAAACGACAATTGGTTTAAGGTAAAAGGACTTCTTTTGAGAATTTTATCAATTTTTTTCTTTTGTGAGGAAGAGAAAGAAAAAGAAAAGATAAGTTTTTTAATGTCTATATATGTCTCGAGTTCTAAAAACAGTGCGCAGCTGGTAGGCGAGCTGATAAGAAGTTAGGTGTTGTTTTGTCTCTAGGCTGTCTACCCAAATACGAGGAACACCGATCTCTCTCTAACCTATATACTTAGCACAGTGCTCAAGGTAACTGTAGTATTACATAATTCACTCACCAGTTTTAAAAATTACTTCCTCCGTCTTGAATTGACTGTCCTGTTTACTATTTGGACATGTCGTTTGACTTCAATTTTAACATATAAGATAAAATAATTTTTAAAATTTAAGTTTTGCATATGATTCCTGGCATGTTAAACTATAATTTATAAAATTTAGTTTTATAAAAATATTTTATCTTATATGCTTAATATTGAAGTGGAAAAACGTGTCATAAAGTGAACAGGACGGTCAATTCAGGACACAGGGAGTATTTTTCTCATTCATGTCGTTTCTCATTTTTTATAATCGGTAATTTTTCTATTTTTTGTTAACTTATAAGATGTTTAAATGTTGTCCAAAATTAAAAAAATTTGAGAAAATTCACAAGATACCACTGTTTAAGTTTCTAATTCATAAAATACCACTGTTTTTTTCATAATTCAGCTTTAAACATGCTTACACATTGTCCAAAATTGATAAAACTTTACACATGATATACTAAAGTGTTATATTTGGTCCACTATTCTAGAAAACCGTTTTCCTTCATTCAAGTTATGAAGTATGCCGGTAATTCGTTAATCGCCATCGGACTCTACTTCGTGCAGCCTCACTTAACTATTTAGCCAATTTCTTCAACCTCTCTGTTTATGAGTTCTCATTCATCCTTTTATCTGTATCGTCTCTGTCTCTTTGTACCAAAATATAACACTTTAGTATCGTCCATGTAAAGTTTTATCAATTTTGATGTTATAATGTAACCTTAGTAGATAACTTAGTATAACATAAAAGCTGTCACTTATTGTGCATAAAGCAGTCACTTATTGTGCATAAAAACTATCACTTATTGCTATCATTTGTTAAAGTCGCTTAACATGCAAACTCAGGGGGAATCATACTTAGGGGGAATCTCTCATCTTTTAATTGCCAAGAGTTTTTCATCTAGTTTCTTTTAAAACGTATGATGCACCCCACATCAACAATGTGTGGCTAGTATTCCAATTGACTGCATGCAATCTACAGACATTCATGTCCAAGTGTTTGAAGATTCTCCGACCTATC
Source organism: Limonium bicolor (assembly GCA_023374045.1). Lineage (NCBI taxonomy): Eukaryota > Viridiplantae > Streptophyta > Magnoliopsida > Caryophyllales > Plumbaginaceae > Limonium > Limonium bicolor. The sequence continues at coordinate 4,008,606 of CM041779.1, read as the reverse complement.
GATGTTCAAAACTGAAAGAAGATGCGAATCCAATCCAAACTGAAGATGGAGAAGTGTCTACCTTCTCCACCTCCGTTTCCATCCATAAGTCATGAAACTCATCAACCGGGAGATGTGGTACCACTTTATCTTCATATAGTCCCCCATGCCACCATATAATCGACTAAGGTTCCTCTTATCCTTCTGATACAACTACTATAAAACTGTTTTCTTCATTCAAGGTCATGAAGTATGCCGGTAATTCGTTAATCGCCAACGGACTCTACTTCATGGAAGCCTCACTTAACTATTTAGTCAATTTCTTCAACCTCTCTGTTTTTGAGTTCTCATTCATCCTTTCATCTGTATCTTCCTCTGTCTCTTTTGTACCATATTTTTCTTCTTCTGTCTCTTTGTATCAGCAGAAGAATCATCATGATCGTCGGTACTTTCATCTTCAACAGAGGTAATAACTGTCTTAGCGAATTGGAAATTTCTTCTCAGGTACGTATTATATGTACTTTTGTGTTTGAATTGGTGATTTTAATTATTTGCGCATGTTTGGATAAGTTTAAAATGGTGTACTTAATCGCTTTTATAATTCTGTTGTGCAGCTTGTTGATTTCTTCTCGATACTTATTCATAAGCCGATCGATCTGAAGTTTGTCAATAAGGAGAGGGCGCACACATGTGTTTGAATACACTAAATTGATCAGAAGAAGTCATGAGTCATGATCTATATATCTTTTCTTTTTTCAAATGGTTGTATTGTACATGTTATGATCGAAGTACTTGAACCATTTTTAGTATTTTGGTTAACTAGCTAGTTACAAATGTTGTAGTTGATCGAAACTTATACACTTAAGCGTATGTGCGCTATATTGCAAACAAAGTACTAATGTTGTTGATCTATTAATTAAAATTCTCCAGTTTGGTTGATATGATATATTCAATACAAACAGGTTTTGAATGATTTTGTGATTTTAATTTTGTGTTATGCGCAGGGTAATAAATTGTATAAAAATAAAAATAAAAAAAAGGGACCATATAAGAAACGCTTATATATACTCTCGCGCCAAATGACATAAAGAACGCTTATATCGATAAGCAATTTTTATAAATATTCATAAAGAACGCTTATAATAAACAGTGTTTTTTATAGTCGAACATAAAGAACGCGTCAAGGTGAAAGCGTTCTTTATGCCTCGTAGATTCCCGCCACCTTACCCACTTAAAAAAACGCTACGCTTTAGGGATAAGCGTTTTTTTAAATTAATGTATAAATAACGCTTACAACGCGTTCTTTAAGAGGCTCGACCATTTGCGTCGCCGGCATAAAAAACGGTTATAAACGTTCCAAAGACAAATAAAAACGTTGTTTATTATTCCTTTTTTTCCAGCAGTGTATATACCTAGAAGTAAAAAAAAAACAGAGAAGGTTTACAAGTAAAATATGGATAAAATATTTGAATATATATATATATTTGTATATATAACCTAATAAAAATACTCTTGTGGGATCTTATCTGCTAAATATTTTTACTCTAGCTAATAATAGCTCAGATTTGTGATTGTAAGCATTGTTACATCGCTGACAGCAAATCAAAGGAGCGTTGCACAAAACGGATATTTTCTTTCATTTTACTCGCCTATATATAGACCTAGAATAAAGAAGTTTTTTTCAGGTCTCTTAACGGCACAGTGTTTAATGATGTTATGCGACGTACTATAGAAGATATTCCAACTTGCAAGGGTGATTTGCGGACGAATTTCACAATCTAGCTAGTTGTGTTCTTTTATATATCTTGTTATTTTTGGGCGGCTATTTTACCACTAATTCTATTCTTTTTTTTAAAGTGACTGATATCTTATAAAGCACAAAGATTCAGTACAAACTCCGGAATGGAATCCGGACCCCATGAAGCTTGTTCCTGAGAACAGCAGACATGGTTCGCTAACATATGAGCTGATAAATTCTCAGTCCTAGGGACATGAAACAACATATTTGATCAAAAGCAAAAATGTTGGTCTGAACTCTATCTAAATTTGCATGGTGGAGATGGAAGAGAAGTGGATGCACCAGTGGAGAGATAGTCGACGATGGATTTGCAATCAGTGAGAATTTTGATATTTCGAAAACTCAAGGAGTTTGCTGCACCTACTGCGGCCTCCACACCGAGAGCTTCACAATCAAACTGGAGAAAGTGCCCATAAGTCCATGCATACCGACATGAAGCAAAGTGTTTACCAAGCCTAGCAATGTAAGCAAAACCAACCCGTGATTGCATGTCCATACTAGCATCCACCCAGAAATCTATCCAGGTTTGATTGACGTGCAAGAGTTGATGTTGTTGGAAGCTGGTGAAGGAAGAAACAGCAAAAGTGGTAGAACGTTCCAAGTAGGAAGTAGTTTGGCACCAACCTTGTGCATAAGTCTTGGTATGACCAAAGTAAGTTGGCAGCGGGCGAACCATAAAAGCCATAACAGTTCAGTTGTAGCTTGAAAACGCTACTTGGTGTGGCTAACAGAAGTGTGATAATACCAGTCTGTAAAAGATTGATCATTAGGAACATATGGTATAAGGATGGACTTGAGCAGCCAATATTCCTGGACCGCAGGACAGTGGATGAGGACGTGAGAAATGGTTTCTGGTTGTCCACAAAAAGCACAGGAGACATCCATCATGTTTTTCAGACGGGAAGCTATGACAATCTTGGTTGGAAGAATACCCAGGAAAAGTTTCCAGCCCAGAGCTTGATGCGAGGCGGAAGATCTGCTGCCCACAGCACTTTACAAGCTTTGCCGAGACGGTCAATGGAGGATGAAGGTTGATCAAGATACGTTTGTGCGTGGAAATCAGCATAGTAAGCAGATTTAACTGAGTAGTTACCCGAAGAAGTGAGTCCCCAATACCATAGATCTGGGGCTGGACCCATTTGGGAGAGAGCAGGTTGCTGGTGAATCGGCGTGGCTAGAATATAACACACGTCTTCAGGAAGAAACCACCTATGAAGAAGATCAACATTCCACGAATTGGTTGGAGTGATGAGACTTGCAACGGTAGAAAGCTGCTTGACCAGAGGGGGAAATGTCCATGCAAAAGGACTGCCACCTGGTTTCGAGGATAACCAACGATCTGTGATGCGGGTGTTGGAGCCTGAGAAAATTTTCTTCCTTCCTCCATTTTGAACTAAATCATGAGTTGCAAGAAGTGCTTTCCATACTAGGCTGGTTGCCGACTAAGACTTTAGCAACAACAGAGGAGCATTTTTGATATACTTATCATGATAAAACTTTGACACACAGAGTAGAAGGTTGGGTTAGAATGCGCCAGAATTGTTTAGCCAATAGGGCCCGATTGAAACTTCTAAGGTCTCTAAACCTCAGCCCTCCTTCTTCCACCGGTTTACACAGAGTGGACCATTTCTTCCAATGTAACGCAGACTTAACAGAGGTTCCACCCCACCAAAACCTGGCAAGCAATTGCTGTAGACTCTTGAGCAGGCTGCGAGGCAGCAGAAAACTGACATAATATAAGTAGGAATAGACTGAAGAACTGATTTAATCAATTGAGTGTGTCCCGCTTGAGACACCTTGTGAGTCCATCCCTGAATGCGTTTAATAATCTGGTCTTTAATGTAATTAAATATGGTACAACGTGATTTTCCTATTGTACTTGGGAACCCCAATATAAACTAAAGTCGTGGACTCTCTCGGGTAGCCAGCTGGGCAGTAATCTGGTTTTAGATAACTCTGACTCATGAGAACATCAAAGCTGACTCTAAATTTATGCATTGACCGGATGCTTGTTTAAATTCTTGAAGAATCTGATCCAACACTGCTGCATTTTGAGAGGTTGCTGCTCCAAATAGGATGCAATCATCCACGAAAAGCAAACTATTAATGGAGAGAGATGAGTGTGGCAACTGAATACCCTGGTAAAGACCCATATTTTGAGCCAATTCAAGAGAGGAAGTCAAGACCTCCATACAGTAGATAAACAAATAAGGAGATAGTGGATCTCCTTGCCTCAATCCTCTCTGTGGATAGAAAGTAGTACCCGGATGGCCATTGATCAAGACTGCAGAACTGACAGTGGATAAACACTTAGAAACCAAGTTAATCCAATTCTGATGAAAACCCATATGAGATAAAACTGCTATAACGAAAGACCACTCAAGACGATCAAAAGCTTTGGCCATATCAACCTTGAATGCGAAATGACCTCTCTTCTTAGCCCTGGAATTACGCATTGAAAACATGATTTCATGTGCCAACATGATTTGATCCGAACTGAGACGACCATTGACAAGAGCACCTTGGTTATCTGAGATAACCAAAGGCATGACTTGCTGGATACGATTTACAAGAACTTTGGAAATGACTCTGTAAATGGTATTACACAAAGAAATGGGCCGATAATCTATAACCGAAGCAGCAGAGGGTTTTTTGGGTAGCAAAGCAATGTGAGTGTGGTTAAACCCTTCACACAAAGTGAAATACCCCAAACTTATTAAACATGGATTAAATATTTAATCACATTAATTAAGGCCTGAACATGCCTTATAAGTCAACTGAGAACAACAGTGGTCAACATAAAACAAGATGTTGCACCCTTTGACTGTTAAGGGTAAATAAATACCCAAACGAACTTCTTAGGACCTAAAAATTTGTCCTAAGTCTATTAACATAATATTAAATATATTATAATTGTTGGACAACCCCAACACAAAGAACAAGCACTTTCATGCTTCAAGGTCAAATAGAGCAAAAAGGTGCTCTAAGAAACCTTAAAAATCTAATGACCTCTAAATGACCTAAAATTGGATACCATAATTAAATATCATGTAAGGGACACAAAAAAACCGTTGTCAAAGAAAACCAAGCTCAGAAACACCTGGCGACACAAAATGTGCACTAAACTCCTTAAAGCACGTTTTTTGTGTAATTGCCTTCTAAATTGGTTTTAAATGAGCTAAAAGGTTATAAATACCTTTAAATATAATAAAATATCATATTATATGATATTAGGAATTTAATTCCTGAAATTTACTGAAATACCCCAAAGATTTATTACCTTAATTAAAAAGGATTAAATTAAATCATGGGAAATAATTGCTATAAATATCATTGTATAAATATATCCAAAATGTACATTAAATTATACATTAAATCTCTAATCAAAGAGAAGATATTATTAAGGATATCACATGTAACACATTAGTACATGTGCTAAATACCATAAATACCATTCTATAAATTTTACAAATACACTATATAGTCTAGACAAGTATAAATACAATATATACTCATGGAACTTTTAAACAAAAAAATATAATGACAAGTAACACATAAATATAGCCACATATATACATGTACATTAGAGTCATAATACTGGGAGGATGAAAATTTCAAACTCTCTCCAATTCCCTCACTTTGCCGATTGATCACATGGGAAATAAAAAAATAATAAAAATAATACAACATTACATCATTAGACAACTTAAATAATTTAGAAAAGTACAATAAGTACAAATTACTCCCATCTTCCCCATCCTGTCCGGTTTCAACCACGACAACCCCATCCTCCAGCCTGTCAATTCACTGCTCTTCCTTTTCTTCTTCTGTAGACAGCTACTTCCCTCTTCTTCTTTTCTGCTTGCTACTTCACGCCTACCTTCTTTTTCTTATACCGACAGTCCCTTTCTTTTCCTTGTTCACTTCCGGTACAGCAGCAGTGAAACAACAACAAACTGCTCTATACTCCATCGACATCTCCACCATGATTTTTGTAAGCTGGCAGAAGTAATATACAGCTCCGGAGCCTCACTTCATCTCCACACTCGTGGTATTATTGCAACCTAACATGGCGGAAAGGAACATACCTGTTGCACTTCATATTCTCTTCTTTCATCTGGCGAACTCAAACTAATGCTTTGCGCTTTCATTTACACCAACTGAAGAACAAGGAACACCTTCATTTCCTTCAGGTAGCGACAAAGAAAAATACTAGTTTTACACTTCACATTCTCTTTTTCACACTGGCGAACTCAGACCTACATGCTTGCATTCTATTCTCTCCACTTTCAGCGTTTTTCCAACCCATGCCAGCGTATGTTGCTAGCCCCTGTCTCATTCCGTTCACTTCCGATATTCAAGCAACCGACCTGAAGACCGTAGGTATATATACACATACCTCTCTGCTTTTGTATTTCTCACTCACGGTAATAATTTTTTCCACCAAACTGGCAAGAAGGAGCATGCTGCTCTACGGTAACTGACATCCAAAAACTGGCTGAAGGCAACCAAGGAACAAGGGGCACTCATACTGATTTTCAAGGTAAGAAAACACATCCAAGAAACCTTCTTCATCCCCTTGTAATTATGTCCGAAAATGCATAGTTTTAACACCTTCTTTGACCTCTTTCTACACCCACATGGAGGCTGGTTTCCAGCCCACTCATTGAGCAAAACTTCTCCAAGAACTCACCCCTCCAAAGGCTCCAAGAGAAGGTAAAGAAAACCGTGACTCTCATGGTGATTTAAACTCTTATTCCCCTCTGTTTTCCTGCTCAAAAAAATAAAAAAACTGAACTTACTCCTCCCTGTGCTTAGCTGCCGAGAACTGGAATAGAAAGCCTTCAATCCAAGAGAGGTGCGGTGGGGTGATGGAACTCATTGGTGGCTTAAATAAGGTAAGAAGGATCGAAACACGCTTTTAGGATGTTTTGAGAATTGTATGCGGTATCTTGGTATAGGTCTGGAAGTACTATGCGTACAGAGGCATTAATTAAGCTGGAAATTTGCAACAGATTATGACTTCATGTTATGCCGGTGAATTAGGCATAGATAAATTACTGAAGTTGGAGTATTTGTTAAACTGGGAAAAAACTGGCTTAAGAAACTAACTATAATCTGAATAAATCGAGAGATTAGGTGCTGGTTTGTATACTATTAAAATCCTAAAAATGTGTAGTAAATGGTGGTTATACATTTAGTAAATATACTTAATGACTTGTTAAGTCAAAATTATAAAGAAACGATTAAATGGCATTAAATATTAAATCCCCAAGAAACCTAGAATACATGGGAGTTTGAAGATGCTAAGTCCTAAATATATGGAGAGGATTAAGGACTAAATACTTGATTAGTGAAATTAGGTGATAGTGGCCTATTTAAGTTATTTTTATATAAGTGATTAATGAAGGAAATAGTTTAATGATGCGAAGATAAAAATCTGTTTGCAAACCGTGACATAATAGTTTAGAAAACATTTTAATGCCATTTAAATATTATTATTATGCTATTATTAAAGCCATGTAATTAGGCTATGTTGTTATGGGTATTTTGAGCTTTAAATAACCATTAATAAATTCTTGGATTGATTTAAAGGTTAAATAAGTTTCTGGTGTAAATTTGTGATACTAGTAAGTATAGCTACTTAGGCATACACTAGAAAAATATTTGTGTTTATAAGCTTATGACATGGTCTAAATAATTTTTTTAAAAAAAACCTTATATAATGTCTAAGAAAATAAATAAATTATATATGGGGTCAAAACATAACTAAAAAGAAATATAGAATATTAAATATAAATAGAAACCGAGAGGGATGATCTTAGGAAGTTTATAAATATAAAGTGAACTTTATGAGATTAGGGGTTAAATATAAAATAGAGTATTAATTGGGGTATTTTAGTAAGTAAAACAAATCTGGTCAAGAGGATAAATTAAGTGGTCAACCTTGACCACAAGTGAGGTTTGACCAAATTAAAATGAAAAGAATAATTATTTTAGGTATTTAAAGAAGTATTAAGTCAAAAATGACAATTATAAAAAGATATGGGTAGTTTATGTAATTATCGAGAAGTATAGGTGTTGAAAATAAATATTAAGACCCTAGGGTCTGTTTGGAAATTAAAAGAATTTTTGGGTTAGTTTTGATGAATTAATTGATTAAGGATTATAATATATGGTTTAAGTGCTAATGTGCAGCAATTTAAAAAAATCTATGGGTATATGATGTAATTTCCGAAAGATTAGGGGCAGGAATGAAATTTAAACGACCTTAAGGGTCTGTATGTGAATTTGGGTAAATTATGAGTTGGTAATGTGATTTATTTAATTAAGGAGTATAACATATAGTTTAAGTATTTAAATGTAACATTTTATAAAACCTATGGGCTACTTTGTAAATAATCGAAAATCTGGGTGGAATTTGGAATTAGAGCAACCCTTGGGAATTATTCAGAAATTTGGGAAAAGTATTTTGGTTGGTTGGAATTAAATAAATCAAGGTGTATAATATAAAGTTTTGATATTAAGTTGTAAGTTTATAAAATAAAGATGGGCCAAAGTATAAATAATAAAAGTTAAGGGTTAACATGTATTAAAACCGAACAGTTGGGAATTGAGAAGAATATTGAGTTAGTTTGGTATTTAAAATAATTGAAGTGTATATTATAAAGTTAAGTAATTAAATGAGAGTAATAAAATAAAAGGGAGTTATAGGGTAATTAAAAGAAATATATGGGTGGATAAATAAATTTGGGTAGCATGTCGGGACTGTTCAATAATATATGTATTTATATGTGCACATGTATACTATAAGGTTTAAATACCTTAGGTTACAAGTTAATAAGGTTAATAATGTAACGAGTATAATATAGGGATAGTTTTTGTTAATAATCAAAACATGTGGGAATGATATAGGGATTTCCGAAAACAGTAGGAGCTGTTCGGAATTATATATATAACACACACACACACATATATATATATATATATATATATATATATATATATATATATATATGAAAATGTTTGAAAACCATAGATTATAAATTAATAAGGTTATAAATATAGTGGTTACAATATAGGGACTGAATTGGGAATGGTTAATATGTGGACAGAATATATATAATAAGGTTGGGATAGTATAATTTGACATAATGTTAAGTATAAGGATAAATATTATAAAGGAAGTTATTAAGGAATAAGTATGCATTATAAACATTCATTACATGATGGGGTAAGTTAGAAAATTTGTGGAAGTATATTGTAAGGTTGGAAACTTTCTCATAAGAGGAACTCTATAATTCATATGATAGGAATTTACAATGCGTTTAACAAATCACATAAAAGGGGTTATACAATTACATGTAGAACGTTAATATAATGACGACTGCGTTATACACACATACAAGTATATAGCATTTTTATATGCGCGTGAAAAGTGCGTAAGCAATAAAGTATAACAACAATTATAATATATACATACTCTAGGTGTATATATAAATGTCAGCACATGTTTGCAAGTATAACTACGTAAATTATCTCGTATAACGAAATGGTTAGGCAACATGCATGCACGCACGTAAATGTTATTTCCGCATGCATGCATCTCGACAATTACATGAACAATGCGAGAATGTAACTTCCATGTAATAAATATTATTACCGTAACAATTATTACATACCTGTAGGATATAACGAGTAGTTGGAATCTAAATCCCTAAGATTAACAAATATCAAGTTGAACAAGAGATCAACTAAGGGTTAGCTACGGGATGGAAGTAAGGGTTGGATCTAGGATGATTAAGTGAGTCTGAATTGTATATACTAATATTAGAACGACATATGTACCAGAGGTACGAGTTGGTAGACACGAGTCTTGGGAGCGCTAGAGATTACGCGGGGGTTGTCACGCGAGCGCTCGACGGTGTACGGTATGTTGGATTCTGTGGTCTGAACCCCTGAGGGAAGCCTCGGGTTCGGGTATTGTTTGGTTATGTGATAAGAGTGATATGTGTGCTATGCATGTTGTGTGGATTAATTCCCTGATTTGTTAAGCGATTATTATTGTGTGCGACGTCTTCGGACAATATTACTATGATTTCTCAAGCGATTGGAATACTAATATTCGAGAACTTTACTCCTAATTAACCTAAGTAAAACACCTAGGAACGAGACTCGGGATCCCTAGTCTCTAGAGCTTGATACTCGAACATGACTATACCTAGACTGATTCTAGGGAAGTACATGAGACTTCAAAGGTAATAAATGGTAAAGACTTCTCCAAGACCTAAGCATTTACTTAGGGTTTGATTAAGGATTACACTGCCCACCCATGAGGTTATGGGATTTCACACTGCCCACCCATGAACTTTAGAAATTAACACTGCCCACCCATCAGTTAATATTGTTTTATCTTCCGTCAACCAACTTATCAATTTCCGTTTAACTCTAACTGGGTTGACTATTTTACTTTCATTGACCAAATGGGGCGTTAGTTCACTAATCAAAGGCAACTCCCGTAACTCTGTCTAGTCTTTGTCTTTCTCCTAGCACCTCACTATCGACGGATTCATCTTGTTGGTTCGAATCCTTAATCAATATCGCATGTTTGATTAAGGTAACAACTTCATTTTCTGTTCTTGATTGAATCCCGCGATGTCTGCTCCAATCGATTTAGGGTTTGAAATTGGGGAAATTGGGTGTCGAATCTTAATCGACATTGACTGACTGAATTATTGTTTGAACTTGGGGAAATTGGGTGTCGCAGCTCCATTTGATTGTTTCCTTAGTTTTTTTTGTCCCATTTGCAACTTGAATTATTGTTTGAATTTGGGAAAACCTTGGGTGAATCTCGATTGTTCTCCTGAATTCTGCTGTTGCCCCGTTTCACCCACCTCAGTCCCGAATTTCGCTGCTGCCCCTAATTGTCATTCTTGTCTCCATTATATTGCAATGTGATCTTCTGACTATATATTATTGGTGAAATTTTTGGACGAGAAGTAAATTAGGTGTTGCTCCCTATTCTATGTTATTGTTCGACCGTCTGGAACTTCTGCTCTTATTTGATTTTCTTTCCTTAATAGATTGCAATTATGCTAATGATTGTGCACCTTTTTTCGCTGGTAACATTGCAGGAATGTGAGACAAGAAACTACTGGACATGTACTGCTGCAGTAGTAAACTAATTGTATTGCTGTTTGTTTGTTACTATGTGTTTAGGATGGTTTTTGTTGACCATTGTGTGGAACGCTTTTTTTTTTGGTAAACGGTGTGTTGTTACTGTGCGAGAGTTGTTGTATTGCTGCTGTTTTTTACTATGTTTTAGGTGGTTTGGTTGTTTGACTATGTTGAAGTTTTTTTTGTAAACAGTGTGTGAGGTTGTAGACTTGTATTGCTGCTGTGTTTGATTGAGTGTTATTGTACAGTTGCTGTTTTTCAAGTTGTTGTAGGAGCTGTATTTTGAGTAAAAGTAAAAGGTTGTGTATATGATGTTGTTGTTTTTACAGCAATTGTCTCTCTTTTTTTACATCAGTATCATTTCAACAGATTCAAATCAAAGGCACATATATCAATACAAATGCAGGAATATCATTACAGTAGTACCATTGATAATGTGTTACAATATCAGCATCAATAAGCTGTAGCAAACCCAAACAAAAAATAGATTGAAATCTGAATCCCTAACAAAAGACAACACTATCACTAATAATTAATGCTTACAACAGATTGCATTACACAATTGAAACTCAAACACTATCTTCATGGTCTTCATTCCATTCGGCTCACGTAACCATCACTCATTGTCTTAAGCTGATCCAATCTTGATTTTTTTATCTCAAGTTTAGTCAATAGGCAAAAACATCCTGTAGTGACATTTCACATCCCTGATGGGGGTGAGTTGAAATTGTGCCCACTTGAAGAAGACATTCTGCATGGAAATCAAACAATAATGCAAACTCAAGTTTATCACAAAATTAAGCTCAGATCGGTCCTTATGGCCATCATCATTGCTGCATAAGTAGGTTATGATTCTTTACATGCCCGATCTATGGAGCAACTCTATCATAAACCGCTTCAACGAGTTGTGGCGGAGCAATTACATGAAGAGCCGCTTCTACACATATCAGTACACATAAAGTCATAACCACACAAATAAAGACCATTTTGAAAGCAACAACATAGATAATCATATTCAGAAGCATCAAATAGAACCACGAGCTGGGTCATAGTTCCAAATTATGTTTCCTAATTCCACAATTTCACCAACCACGCCTCTATTCAAGACAGAAAAATCGAATAAGGGTAGAAGTTTTAGACGGTCGAACAACATCAGAGAATAGGAGCAGCAGAGAATTTACTTCTCATCCAAAACTTTCACCAACAATGTATAGTTAGAAGATGGCAGCAATCTAATCGAGACAGAAAGAACAATAGAGGCAGCAGAGAAATCCGGGATTGAGGCGAATTCAAGACAGCAGCAGAATTCGGGACAACAATCGAAATTCACCCCATGGTTTTCCCAAATTCAAACAATAATTCCAGTCGTAAATGGGACAGAAGAACTGAAGCAAAAATCAACATTAAACAGCCAAGCTATTACCTCACTCAGTCAGTCGATGTCGATTAAAGATTCGACACCCAATTTCCCCAATTTCAAACCCTAAATCGAATGAGCAGTGACATCGGGGGCGACAATCAAGAACAAAAAATCAAGTTGTTCCCTTAATCAGACATGCGACATCGATTATTAAGGATTCGAACAAACCAGATGAATCCGTCGATAGTGAGGCACTAGGAGAAAGACATAGACACGACAGAGGTGTCAAGGAACAAGGCGTGAGTAGGAAATAAGAAAGAGACGTTAGTGTTTGGTCAATGAAAGTAAAATAGTCAACCCCAGTTAGAGTTAAACAGAAATTGATAAGTTGGTTGACGGAAGATAAAACAATGTTAACTGATGGGTGGGCAGTGTTAATTTCTAAAGTTCATGGGTGGGCAGTGTAAAACCCCATAACCTTATGGTGGGCAGTGTAATTTTTCCAATTAGTTTTGACTAGTTGGTTGCGCATTGGTGATCACCGGAGTATAACGTCCGTATCGGACCGACTCCCTCTATATTTCGACGGGCCTAGATAGACTGTTGGATCTGGGTGCCGCTTTTGGCACACGGCTTCGGCCATTCATGGACGCCTTTATTAGGCAAGTGGAAGACCCGGGATCGAATGATCCTTGGCAATGAGCACCTTGTATGTACGGGAGGACTACTGTCCAGTAAGGTTATTTACGGGTTGTCCTAACATGACGCCCATTGGTATTGAGAGTAAAACTTAATGGCGACTAACATAATTTAGAGGAAATACTACGATTATCCTGGTGGAAGTAATACGCATTCGAATAATGTGTGTTGTATACTGTATACTGTGTATGTGTTTTGCTCGTTGAGTATTGTATGTGGTGTATGTACGATTCATTGATGGAATGCTAGATGCTTATTTATGTCATTTACTGCTGTCTATATAAACTGTAAAATGAACCAGCATGTAATCAACCTCATGTTCAGACGGCTAATTGACCTAAGTGACCTAAAGGGTCTAGGACAACATAGTTTAACATACTCGGCCAAGTGCTGAGCCCTCCATGGGCACCGATATTTTATGTTTCTGGTGTGATTGATGATTGACGCCGGAGTGCGGGATCGTGGGTAGATGACCTCGACTTTTATTACGCATCTAGGATTAATTCATGTTAGTACGTTGTAATCTGGGAATTCTTAAGTGCTCACTTGTTATAGGTACCGGTTTGTATATAGGATAATGTAGTAAATATCTCATTCATCACTGCGGTTAGTTGTTGTTGTCATTTGTTATATTTCGGATATGCTTCGTCGCATGGGCGAGTAATTGCATGTGACACCCAAGTGAGGATTAATGTAGTTTAACTTCCGCTGTGAGACGTCTTTAATTATGTTACGAGAGTGATTATTACGGGAGTGATTATTACGGGTTTATAGAGTGGGGTGTTACATTTACGAATTTTTACAAATTTAATATTAAAATATTAATAAAACCCTAAAGTGGGCCCGTTTGGGTCAACATTGACTAAGTTGGTCAATGTTGACCATTGACCACGAAATGGACTACATAAAATCAGATAATTAAGTCTCTTAACAGACCAAAAGACAAGAGACATGTGACAATTAAATATATGCTCTTACTTTTACATAAAATAACAAAAGGACATACTTTACCTTATAAAACAAAAAGGTGGGTTCCACTTACCTTACCCCATGTGAGAGCCAGCCGATTTGGAGCCTCCATTTGCTCCTCTTTTCCCTTGTATTTCGTGGCTCCCAAGCAGTACAAGACAAGGCAAGATGAGTCACCTTTCACTTTTGCTAAAGTCACATTATTATCTCATTTTTGATTCAAATTTGAATCAATCAAGCCCTACCTTCTCCAATCATGCACGCCTGCCCCCTCTCTTGTCTCCACCGAAATTACTCATCAATTATCAATTGAAATCAAACTTGATGAGTCACCAATTCAATAATGACATAAAATATTCAAAAAAAGTGCTTTAAGGCAATATTAGGTCTTTCCCCTTCATTTCTCCTCTTCAGCCGAGAGTTTTCTCTGTCCATGAGCTCTCTCTGGCTCCCCTCCACCGGGGGTAAGAGTTCCAAGCACCATTGATGAGGTTTCAAGCTCTAGGTAAGCTCTTAAGGCATAAAAATGCTCATTTTCTTCATCTTTCCTTCCTTTTTCGATTGATCTATACTCCAACCTTTTCTATACATCTATGTAGAGTGATTTTGAGGTTAAAGGAAGTGTTGGTTTCGTACATAACCAGATCTAAGGAGGGAAGTTCAAGTCTTGACCATTTAAGGTAAAAATGTGCTTTAAGCTCATAACTTTTGATTCCCTTCAAGTTCGGCTGTGAAACTTTGGTCATAGCCTCATCTTCTTCTCCTTTTCATGTGGAATCTGTTGGTTAGCCAGTTGGAGCAAAGGTGGCCGAGATCCAAAGGAAATACCCTCTTTTAAGGCATTTTTCCAAGGTAAAACCTAATAACAAGGCAGCTTGTTGAGATCTAGCTATTTCCTATGTCAATATAGTAGATCTAACACCTTGTGGTGTGTTTGATTCAGGCCGAAACCATCTTGAACTCTCCTTACACTCTTAAGGTAATTTTTGCCTTAAATCTTACATTAAATTACTTCTTATGGTTAGATCTTTCTTGGAGACTAACTAGGCCTTGTTTTCTGTTTGAAACATGCAAGAGAAGCTTTAGAAATTTTCTCTAAGGCTGGCCGAGTTCAAACAAGAATTATTCAAGCTAAATCAAGGTATAAACACCTTAAATCTAGATTTTTTATTTTAATTTCTAAGCTTATATATAAACATGGCCAAGAGTGAAATGATAAATATGGGTTATATTGACCTAGAAATGGAAAAAAAATGACTAAGATAAATTAAGCTAGTCATTTAAGAGATTTAATTAACATAATTGTCAAATTTAAGACATTATGTGGAAGTTTGGTAATTAAATAAAAATTATATGGTGAGGCCGAAAGTTTATGTGTATTTTGGGACATTTATGTGTAATTTATTTTGTGAGCAAATGTTTGTAATAAGGCCATGTATTTTAGGCCATTTTATTTATGCATTTACAAGCTTTTAATTAAGTTTAAGTAGTATAAATGCATTACTGAAAATAAATGGGGTATTAGGTGTAATTAAATTAAATTTAGGGACTTTAGAAAAATAAAGCCGAAAATTAGAGTTAAAAAGGAGTTAAAATAAAGTTTATAAGATTTTATAAAGTTTTGGGGTTAATGGTGAATTTTAGAAAGTTTGGGTACTAAACCGTAATTATAAGGAATTGGTGGTCAAGGAAATATTAAGGTGGTCAACATTGACCATATGCTAGGTTTTGACCAAAATAAATAAGTTAGATAACTTATTTAAGGTTTTATAATAGGTTATGTATTTAATGGTAATATTTTTATAACATATGTGGTAAATATGTTATTACCGAAAATAAAGGGTGTACAATGGTATTTTAAACACCCATGGGCTATTAGGAATTTTTAGGAATTTATTTGGTGGATTTTGGAATTTAAAATGAACTATATATGTATAATATATAGTTATAATGTCATTATGACACTTTGGAGAAAAATAGATGTGGAATGGTAAATATTGAAAGTATATGGGTTAATAAGGATATTTATAACCCTTTGGTGGAATTTGGTGATTTTTAGAATTATTAAGAGAATTTAATAAGTTATGTGTATAAAATATAGTTTTAATGATATGGTGAACTATATGTTATAAATAGGGCCAAATGGCAACTATAGAATAGCACAAGGGCTGTTCGGAATTTACAAAAAATAACCATAGGTTATACTCTTTTATAAGTTAGAAATGTTATATTAAATGGAAGTATAACATGGATGATTTAAGGGGTGATTTTGTAAATTAAGGAAACTATGGTTTATAGAAAAGAATAAGATTTTCTTATGGTGCCTAAGAGGCAATATGAAATAGTTTTGTATAAAACTATAGGAATAAATTAAAGGGAATAAAAATATCATATCAAATGATATTAGAATGTGGTATAACATTACATAATGTTATGTGGTCAAAACGGAATTTAAATTAAGTTAAGGGCTATACTGAGTTAATAAGAGTTGAAAGATGAATTTTAGACTAAGGTCTATAATGTTATAAATGTTATGACAGTGATATGGTTTAGATGGAATTAATATAAGGAAGGGTACTCACATAAAATAATGTGACAAACTATAAATAAATGAGATTTATAAACTAAGGTGTTTATGGAATAAACCTTAGGAGTTGTAATTATACAACATAAGATGTTACGTGATATTAGGATAATAATCTTAATATAAGTTGTATAATATAATACAACTAATGGGAATAATCATCCAATAAAGATGATAAAATGTAACATAAAATACAAGAGTTTATGAAACTCATGAGAATTACCTACGTGGTAAAAAATATACATACACAAGAATAATGTATATAAGGTGGATAAATATATTTGGTTGAAAACCTTATGATTTAATGGTGGTGGTTATTTGGAAAAAAAAATATAGTTACAAACTATAGGCTATGAATTTTGCTAAGATAATGGGTAATGAAATACAAAGAATTATATGGATGATGGAAAATATATATATATATATATATATAATATAAGAATGCATGCATACATGCAACTATAGGTTACGTACCTAAACTAGATGTGGATAAGATTAAAAGAAATATAAGGAATTAAACTTAACAGTTGAAATAGTTTTGACGTACGCGTTTTAAGTAACAAAGCCGACTGTTTTAGAAAACCTGTAACAAACAACTGTAGAAGACAGGGGTGAACTGTCGGGGTTACTTATAATTCGGAAATACCGGATGTAGTTAGTCATGGAGACTGACTTATAGTTTTATTACCGTTTAGAGTATACTTCTGACAAGGACGCTTGACGAGCTAACGGACTACACGGAGCGTAGGATCTTGCTGATTCATACTCCACCGTAATACAGTCAGGGTGAACGGTATGTAAAGGGGTTTGATCCGAGTTGTCCTAAGGTTGCTCCTTGGGCTCGGATTTGGTTGATATAACTTGTATGTTGTTATGAATCTCTGATTGTCCCTGAGGGCTTCCTCAGTTCAGACATCTGTGTGATCTGTGATAAGATTGTTTGTCTGAATGTGATAATTAATATGCATGAACCGTATATTTATAGCTGCTTATTATTTACTGTTGTTGAGTTAACAGTATTGGTTCGTATATATGAACCTATATATATAAAACGAACTAGCGGCTATGGTGCTATCTTATATGAAATATAAGGAACGTAAGTAAAACGTTGTAGCACTATGATAATAACATATACATATTATCTGAGACTTTTATACGGAGCATTGGCCTTTCTATACGCCGCTCTTGTATCTAGCACTGGATCCCGAGTTTACAGACTCCGGATTGGACTAATGACCTTAGTCTGCCGTGTTAGAAAATTTGGTAATGCGATGCGATGGTATAATTAATTAATTAATGGAATGGAAGTAAAGCCAAGAGGATGTGGCTCTTGGGCGCGCTGTGATCACAAAAACGATACCAGGATGTCCGCGTACGGGTCCGTAAGTATCAAGAAAATTTCCCGTGAGCTAGAATGGCTCGTTGGTCGGAGACTCTACCGTTGGAGTGGCTACTGCCGTGGGTGACCCGCCATAATATATGGGTAACTAGAGACATGTCGTTTTAACGAGACATTGTCACTAGGTATAACTGAACAACTAAAACAATTGAGACTTATACAGTGGCGAACAATACTATGGACGAGACTTAATACTTGTTTGTAACATCCCAACCGCTAATCCTTCCATTATCCTCTAATCAATCCCATACTTACCCTTCTCGCAGCGGAATACTTACCTACTCCCGGCGGGTGATACAACGCCGTTAACCCTCCAAGGTTAACAAGGCTACTATTACTTACTGTTTCGGTCTGATGATTAGAATGAAATACATACATACTACTTACTTTACAATACCAATACTTAGCTTACATTTGATTACCGAGCATACCGAATATATGAATTACATTCCAACACTACTTCCCAAAAATGAAGAGTTTATACATCCTCTCCTTACTATTCAATCAAGAATTCGATATCCAAAAAGGTGTACCACATGGTACACCGGCTACTCAAAAGGGGCCTTAGCCGTGTACAACTCGGTACACCATCACAATCCTACTAACTACATCAAAAGAATTGCATCCAGTCCTTACTCTACCGTCACGCCTCGCGGGTACCTGTGGAGTAAAAACATTCCCCCTAGGGGGTCAGCCTACGCTGCATATGATAACCGCATACCCCGCGTACTAGCGAGGGTACGCCAACTATTTGGTCGAGTACATGCGGTTCGTTTCATTCATACATACATACATGCTTTATACAATACAATACATTCATTTTACCAAGCATACATACATGCAATACATACAAGGAATACAATACAAGTCATTCATTCATACTTACCATACTCACCGCATCACGGAGATACAATTCTCCAATACATACTAAGGTCTTGTTAGCCTTATTACACACCCGGGTTAATCGGGTGTTCAATACTTTTACTCCGGGTCAATGACTTACAATAGTCAAGACCAATACAAATACAATACTTACTTCTTACATACTTTACTTCCAGTTAAGTCGGTATGACCTCCGGGCAGGGATTACTACATCCCACCACCGGGCTTTAGGGTGGCCCACTAATCCAGGATGCTACCCATTCAAGGGATTTGGTCCATGGAAAAAATTATAGCCAGGATTCGGATCCAACCTCTTGTGTCTCCTTATCCTCACGCGTGGCCGAAACTATATCGGGCTTCTACTCATTCCATTATACTCATTACTCATGTTAGGAGTTAGGTTGTTAGGAATTAGTAGAAGTCCATACTTACTTCCATACATACATACATACACAAGTACTCATACTTACACATACACTTCCTTTCCATTCATTCATCATGAATTATACAAACTAAGTGTTCAAGAGCAATAAACAAGAACAATATAGTTTCAAACACAGTTGTGTGCAATATAAATCCGATTCGTGCATTTATCTTGTTGGTGATCACATAAGCACACAAATCGGGGTAACCAAGTTAGGATACAGGGCATGAGGAAGGAAATCATACCGTTCACCGTCGAATACGTTCTACCGGTTCCTTTGGAGATCAACTATTTGATTCCTATACATACATGAAGTAGTATGATCAATGATCTATTATTGATCTAATTTACTCCCTCATTGATACTTTCAATGTATACTTACTACTTCTTTACATTCATACTTGGTTATAAAACCATTCTTTTCTTTACTACCTCATAAACTCGTTTTCTTACAAACTTACTTACTTCCTTACCATTATTACTTCATCAATGGTGTATTACTACATATATATGCATATAGGTATATAGGCATATATATATATATGTATATATGATTACTATAATCATATAATTAAAACATTTTTTTTTGTAAGTGTTTGGGCCGTCCGACCCACCGTCCGACCCAACCCTGGGTCGGACCATTCCAGTAGGTTTTCGTCCTCTGAAATTACTCCCGTCCGACCCAGCACTATTCCGTCCGACCCATACCCTCTGGGTCGGACCATTCCAGAAGGTTTCAGTTTGTCATCCAAGCCATGTCCGACCCACGTCCGACCCAACCTCTGGGTCGGACGAAGTCAGAAACTTCGATGAAGAAAATTTTTGCCTGTCCGACCCATGTCCGACTCACGGCCCTGGGTCGGACCATTCCAGAAAGATTTATTATCGATTATCAAGGCCCGTCCGACCCACGTCCGACTCACGGCTCTGGGTCGGACGGTTCCAGAAGGTTTATATTCGTTGTTCAGGCCTTGTCCGACCCAGCGTCCGATCCAGCTGTGGGTCGGACAGTAGCAGAACTTTGCTACAGGCCTTGTTTTCTTTTCCCAATTTCACCCATTGCTTCCCTAATCTTTCAATACTTCCCCACATGATTTAGCACTAATTAAACACTCTAATTCACCTTAGTTCGTCCCCCAAACTTACTACACAATACCTACACTCACTTACACATTTTCTTCATTTCATTTCAACACTCATGCTAGTTTCTTCTTCACTTATGCTACAGATTTTTGTTTCCTCTTTATGCTACAAATTTCACCTTAACTCCTATACTCCAATACTCCCTCAACTAATGTTATTCCTAGCATCCGAAATGCATTACCTTACACTCTAGTTTAATCCCATTTACAAACTTCTCTCAAAATCTGTTGCAAACTACAAAAACACTCCTCTTAACTCTCCAATACTCCCTCTTCTTAAACATCTTAAGTCCTCTCCTTTCTACACAAATTTTGACATGGTCTCCCCTATACTTCTTACTTTCTCCACACATTATTTCAGCTCACAATTCACATTTCACAACCTGTTTATGCAATACACTATACTCACCATTCAACACTACTACACACATTAAAATTCCTGTACACATACTACCCAAGGTTTTCCCAAGCTTTTAAACTTCATTTAAAATACTTCAAAACTGTTACATTATCCATTCTCGATACACTACCACATTGCTACTACTTATTACTCAATTCCATTACTCATTTCACTACTAAAAACTGTTACAATACAATACCCAAAACACAAGGTAAGAGTGTTTTACCTTGTTTGCTAGTTCCTCTTTCCTTCTTCCTTTTCTTTCTTTCTTGTCCTCGGTTCCAATGGGGTTCACACATAAATGCTACAGCCCATAACAATATACACAACTACTTAGAACCTATCTTCATCAATTTAGGGTTTATGCTTGTTTGAGATTTAGAATGAAGCATTACCTTCCAATGAATGGATGGAGTGGTGGACAGCAACCAAAGCAAGATTCCAACACCAAAAATGGAGCCAAAATCGGCTAGAGCAAAAGACACCAACAAGGGTTAGTTGCATTTTCGTTTTGCCCATAAGGCCTAGAAAAAGATGAGTTTCCAAGAATGTTTTTACCTCAAAATGATCAGGAGGTGAAGGTGTTTCTAATGGTGGACTTGAATCTTCAAATGGGGAACACCCACCGAAATGAAAGTTGAGCTTTTCGATTTTTGAAAGGAGGAGAATGTTCTCCTTTGCAAGGGGATTCTAGTGGTATGGTTTTTATGATTTTTGGACAAGGTTTGAGCCTTCAAAAATGAGAGAGAAGGAGGAAGTTGAGTGGGGGCTTCTAGTTCTCTATGGCTGTCGCTGGAGCAAGGAGAAGATTCAGAAAATAGAGAAAGAGAGAGGGGGATGCGTGAGAGGAAGGAGAATGAGGGAGGAGAGAGACTAGTCTCACCTTTTTGCTTCTTCCCACTTATTTTATTGTCTTTTAGCACATAACAAGTGAATAAAGAGAGGGGGAGGCTAGTACAATCGGCCCACATATGCACACACACTCACATTTTTATTTTTATTTGCAAAGTGGACACACTTAGTTTGTTTATTTGCGCTCTTACCCCACAACTTACCGGTTGTTACAGTTTTCACTAACCGGTACCCGTTTTCTGGAATTTTCTCGTTTAATTAATTTTATTGGTTCTAAGGCTTCACTAATATTTATTAGTGACTATTTAGTTGACCAAAATGTTACGAGTCTATTTGACCCGCTAAGTCGCGTTTTCCCGGTTTTCCTCGAAAAACGCACTTTAAGGTTTGTTTATGCCTTTAACCCATTTTAAAGGTCCATTTCTTCGGGATTTGTTCCCTAGTATTTATTTTAGTGTAATTAAGCCTTTAAAAGTATAATTAGCCTAATTAATCACTATTTTTTAATTACGGGGTATTTCACTTGTTTATTATTCTCGTTGTTTCGCTTTGTTGTTCATTGGTTATACTTGTAGTTATTTTATTGTGTGTTGATGGTTGGATGGAGCCTACGAGGCTAAGGTAAACTAAATATGAACACTGTACGCTACGGCGAATGTACATTGTACATTATATTGTATTGTTCGATACGTTCGATATATAGTTGTGGATTGTGTTATTAAATGATTGTGGATTGGATGGATGGTTGAATATCTATGAATATTGGATGGATGAATATGTATATTATACATGTTTATTTCAGTATTGTTATAACTGTAAAATGGTAAAGCATGAACCGACCTAATAATAAGATGGTTAAAATGACAAGTGACCATTAGGGTCCAGGCCCGGCATACTCAGCGTCTATCGCTGATACTACACCATTTCAGGTTGTTGATCATTGTCGGAGCTGAAGAGCAGGAACAGGGTAATTGGAGATGTTGTATAGTAAGAAGATGGTGTATGGTCTTATGGTAAGGTTATGTATTTTTCAGGATTGGGTAGACGCTCACTGGTCGAAGTTTATGGATTATGGATTAGAATGATGTATAGGAATTTCTCGTTATCACTGCGGTTAGCAGTTTATTTGTATTGGAAGTTGGATGTAGTTTGGCTGCGTTGCTCGCATGGGCGAGTAACGGCCGGTGACACCCGAGTGAGTTTTGTAATTGTGATTTTTTTTCCGCTGCGAGACGTTTTATTTATTGCTACGTGAGAGATTATATCGTGATTATGGAGAGGGGTGTTACACAAAGCATCAGTATTTAGGAAAGAACGGGCAGTATTGATGAAATCATCCCAATATCGGTCAGTAGGTGCGCAAGAAAAACCCGTTTATCCCATGAGGCCCTGGGGCTTTAGTTGGATTAAGCTGATTGTAAGCTGGGATAATCTCTTCCTTAGTATACGGTTGTCCCATATCAACATGACAGTTGGAAGGGACTCTACCTTCAACACATGCCAACAAGTGAGGGGATGGCAGTGGATGGGTGGAAGCAAACAAGTCAGTAAAAAAACTACGTGCAAAAAATTCAATACCATGCCATGATGTCTGAGAATGGTGAGCATCTGAAGAAAGGGACAAAATTGAATTCTGACAACTTCGCATCTTATGTCTTGCAAAAAAGAATGCTGTATTCCGGTCACCAGCTTGAATCCAGTCTTGTCTAGCACACTGATGAAGACGTTGTTCCTTCTTAAGCAATAAAGAGTCTAGAGACTTAGATAAATAAGACCACCTATAAGAATCCTGATCAGATAGCAGAGTAGATGAGAGGGAATCCATTTCTTTAGCAGTGTCTGCTATCAACTTGCGTTCAATCCACACCTGCTTAGCCCCCCATTGGTGAAGCCGATTACCACAAAGTCGAACTTTAGACATGTAATTAAGATTGGGCATGACACAGACCTGTTGAACCGTAGTCTTGCAATAAGGATGAGTAGCCCAACAATTCTCAATTTAAAAGCCTTGGAACCCCGCCTAAAATAAGGATAAAGTACTAACTTTATAGGCCGATGATCTGAAGAGTTCTAAGGTAAATGCACGTTTAGAGCGGATGGAAACAAGTGTAGCCATTGATCATTGCATAAGAATCTATCTATGAAATACCCCTAATCTTTAAAATATAATTAAATGATATATTAATGATCTAAGATGGTTATTAAACATCTAAATATTATTGGGGAACAATCTAAAAGATCTCAACAAGGCAAAACACGCCTTAAGATCGGTAAAGCCAAAAATGTGCTTTAAGACACCATGAAGGTTGTATGACCCCAAGTAGGATCCAAAGTGGATTCCTAAGTATTATAATGAAGCAAGGAACACATATAAAACCATTCTCAAAGAGAATTAAGCTCAGGAACATCCTGTGACACAAAAATGTGCGCTAAAACTCCTTAAAGCACGTTTTTGTGAGATTGCCTTTTAAATTGATTTTTTTAATGGGCTTAAAAATTATAAATATCCTTAAATATGATATATAATCATATTATATCATATTAGGAATTTAATTCCAGAAATTTACGAATTTTTACAAATTTAATATTAAAATATTAATAAACCCTAAAGTGGGGCCCGCATGAGTCAACATTGACCAAGCATGGTCAATGGTCAATTAATTGACTCATTTGGACCAAGGAGGCCGGCTGCAATAAGAGAGGAGGGAGCATAAGTCATTGATTGACAAATAATGCTACCTAATACATGACTTTTCCAAAATAATGTTACTTTTTACATTATTTCAAATTTTACTTACCTTTCCCACTTCCTCCTTCCTTCCTTGTCCGATCTGCACCATCCCAGCTGAGCCCTATCCTTCCTCTCAAGCTCTCAAAGCTTGTTCTTGAGCATGGAAGGCAAGTCTAGCTCCTAAGCTCCTAATGTAAGTGTTTTAATGTCATTTTTAGCTCTTTTTTTCATCTTTTCACTACCAACACCAAAATTCCGTGGCTCATCTATTCCTATGGCTTATTCTCAGTGTTCTAAGGTTAGAACAAGAGCTAAACTCGGTTGAGACCAGTAGAGGGGACCAAGGTTGTCCAAATCTACATTTTAGGTAAAAAATGTGCTTTAAGCTCATAACTTTTGATTCCCTTCGAGTTTGCTGTGAAACTTTGGTCATAGACTCATCTCCTTCTCCTTTTCATGTGGGATCTGTTGGTTAGCCATTTGGAGCAAGGGTGACCGAGATCCAAGAGAAATACTCTCTTTTAAGGCATTTTTCCAAGGTAAAACCTAATAACAAGGTAGTATTTCGAGATCTAACTATTTCTTATGTTAATATGGTGGATCTAACACCTTTGGGTGTGTTTGGTTCAGGTCGAAAATACCTAGAAACTTCCCTTGCATTTTAAGGTGATTTTTGCCTTAAATCTTACATTAATTATTCCTTATGGTTAAGCTCAAGCTTGGAGTGTAACCATATCTTGTTTTTGTGTATTAAACATGTCTAAATCAAGTGGTGAATTTTCCTACAAGTGACCGAGCCTATACAAGGATAAATCAGGTATAAACACCTTAAACTTATGATTTTGCAATCTTTAAGTATATATATATATATGGCCGAGAGTGAGCATACACATATAGGTCATATTGACCTAAAAATGTAAAAAATGGCTAAGATAAATAAGCTAGTCATTTAAGAGATTTAATTAACATAATGGTCAAATTATGACATTATGTGGAAAAAATAATAAACCATGGAGAGAGGCCGAATATATATGCTATATTTTGAGTATTATTGTAATTATTTTGCAAGATCAAGGTTGTAATAAGGCCGTCATTAGGCCATTTAATTTAAGTTTATAAGCTATTTTAGTTTTATTTATGCTTATAATTAAAGTTGGGGCCAATTCATAATTATTAAGAATTAGAAAAGCCGTGGGTAATTTAGAGCAATTTAGGATTTTTAAATGAATTTAATAAAATTATAAACACTTTATAAGTTTTGGGTCAAAATTGTAAATAGAAAGTATAGGTCATTATTTGTAATTACCGAAAAATGGTTCCCATTTGGTGTTAGGAGTCAAAGTTGACTATATAGAAGACTTTGACCAAGTTTAGAAAATTAAGAAATTAAAATACTATCTTATAATAAGATACTTATTAAATTGTAAAAGATTTATATTAAGTTTGTGGTAATAAGTAATTACCGAGAATTAGGGTACTAAATGGAGTTTAGTTAAGTCCTTAAGTTATTAGAAATTTTTAGAAGTTTATTTGGTTAAGTTTGGAGTTCATATGAATTATTAAGTATAATATATGGTATTTTATGACATGTTACAAATAGGTAACAAATATATATAAACCGAGATTTAGAGGGAAAATAAGGTAAGAATAATGTTTATAACCGGTTTGGTTAGGGTAATTTTTGGATTATATATAGTTAGATAGGTAGCCTTATTAGAGAACTCGAATTCTATGGGTATTAAAAATGGGCATAGGGGGGATAGGAGACTCGCCGTTTTAAAGTTTGGTAGCGGTCGGTCCGCAATGGGGATAAATAACACAATATAACTATAGGATATTTAAAGGCCTAAATGCCCATAGAAGGTATATGACTTAAGTTACCATTATAAGAGGAGTGGTGGATTTTAACATAGGAAAAACGAGTGCTTTCCAAAAATTAACATTTTTAAAGGGAATAAAATGGGAAGACGAGTTATAATATAGAGAATGAATATCGAAAGAGACTTACCAGCTAAGACGGTTATAATAAACCAACACAACCTTCATAAACACACCATAATTGTTTAATGATGTGCCAAACATGAAGTGGATATAATTAAAAATAAATAAAAGGACGATAACAATTACGAAACACGGAGATGAGGAATCCTGATGTAATTCCGATGTACATTGTATAAAAATTCACTAAAGTATAGTTTACACATATACCACGTAAAAAAGGATGAGACTGGGAAAAATAAATTAAGAGAGGAAGCGCCGAGAACACATCAAGTCCGCATCCCAACAAATAAACTGAAACGAGTCCACAGGTTGTGAGCGATAGTTAACAACAACTTACAAAACCACCAGCCCCATCCCCATGTAATGCAGGCGGGAAATAACGGTCCGGTTTAACCCTAAACCCATACAACTTCCTAGCCCGTCGTTAAGGAAGTTCCACGGGTGAGAATGGCTAATCAGTACATAATGTACATTAGGTTGTTACCGCTCAAGGAGAAACCCACATCATACTCCACCGAAGGGGTGTGTTATGGTATTTGTCTCTGGCCTCCCTGCCCCTCAGTTCAGCTTCCGATCCTTCGAATTTTTAGCTGGTGCTAATGAGTATTAATGCAGAATCCCTGCACATTATCAGCTCCACTGTTGGAGCGTAACCCATATATACCTTGGGATAAAGAGTAGAGCTAGGCTATCGTGGACCGAAATACGAAAAATAACACGCGTGAGATACATACGATATTACCAATATTTCCCACGGACTGGCAACCTATACGCCGGGCCTCCAAAAAGACCCCCCCATTCCAGTTGGAACTATACTACATTTACCGGCGGACGCATAAGTGGACCTTAAAATTAACATTAAAGCGTGTGGGTAGAGCCAGAGGAGTGGAATGGGAAGAAGCTACCTGAGCAACAGGCGCGACAATTCTTTCAGAAGTAGAGGCACCCGCGCAATAACGGCCCTCACCCATCACTTCCCGAGATTAAAACTGCCGAGTTGGGGGTGACCGAGTGCATGACGAGAGCCCGAATAAGGGATAACAAAGACAATTGACCATGGCCCTAATATGAGGCCTGAAACCAAAACAGGGGGCATAGCCGCCAATCTCGAACCACGGACAAATACAGATTCGTTTTTATACCGTTATATTGGTAGATGTAATGAACTCCGTGGGACATTAGTGTGACCAAATAATTAGGGAGACTTCCGGGGGACCAATATATATGAGGCAGGACAATCTGAATGTAAAATACCATCTGGGCCATACGAGTTAGATTGGAGGGATTAGAGCCTCGAGGAGTGGTGGAGGAATTCCGAGGGTTGGAGGGAAAGATGTCGTAGATCGAAGTTGAACTGAGTGGCCTATAACCTATTGTATTTTATCATGTTCAAATTTGTCAGTATATATGGATTAGAAAAATTAAGGTAAGTCATGTTATAACCTTTTGGATTTGGAATTTTGGAATTATATATAAGGTTTATGAAGATATATGTATAATATATGGTTTTAATGGAATTAGAAAACTATGTATTATAAAAAGGGAATGAGTTGTGATTTATAGAAGTTTAGTGGTTATAATAAAGGTCGTAAATATAAGGGGATTATTGGTATTTTATAAACAAAATATAACTATAGGTTATAATTGTTTTAAATGACTTAAATGTCATAAGATATGTTATATGACTAGAATGTAACATTATATTAATTAAGTGGTGGATTTTAGAAATATTTAAGAACATAGGTGCTGTTCGAAAATATTAACATTTTTAAATGGAATTTATAATATGGTTTTTAATGTTATAAGAGTTATAACATTTATAATATAAGAGATATTCGTTAAAGAGAATGAATATAGATTATAAGACTTACCATATAATAAATAGTTCCATAAAACACACATATAATAAATATATGTAATGGTGTAGAAATGTGATGTGGTTCAATAATAATAGATTATCATAATTAAAATGATAATAGATAAAGGAAAAAGAATTACAAACATTGGATGTGGAATTCTAATGTAAAGAGAGTGTACATGTGATATAGGAATTCATGTAATAAAGTATAGTTTACAAACGAATTATACCACATTGGTAAAAAAAAAAAAAAGGGAGACAAACCTTAGAAAAATAAATACTAAGGTAAGATGCAGAGTGCATGACAAAGGATTACACATACAATAATGAAATAAACTGTACGATGTACAAACAAACATTAAGTTACATGCGATAACAAGTTTAACAACAAACTATACTAATATACAAACAAGACTACGCATGTAATGTAACACTTTTTCCAATCTCGAGTTAAACCTAAAACCCGACAACATTGATAGTTAATAACGGGGGGTTAACCGGGAGGTGTTAGTGACGGTACGGGGTACCGTAGGATTGTGTTGTTATACGGTATGCTAATCAGTAGCATTATGTATTGTTTAGTGTTAGAGACTACACAAGGAGCATAGGATCTTGCTGATTCATACTCCACCGTAATACATCGGGGTGAACGGTATGTGTTTATGTGTCTCTGATTGTCTCTGAGGGCTTCCTCAGTTCAGACTTCTGTGTGATCTGTGATAAGATTGTTTGTCTGAATGTGATAATTAATATGCATGAATTGTGTATTTATAGCTGCTCATTATTTACTGTTGTTGAGTTAACAGTATTGGTTCGTATATATAGAACCTATATATAAAACGAACTAGCGGCTATGGTGCTATCTTATACGAAAAATAAGGACGTCAGAAAAACGTTGTAGTAGCTAGGATAATAATACATATATATTATCCAAGACTTTCATACGGAGCATTGGCCTTTCTATACGCCGCTCTCGTATCTAACACTGGATCCCGAGTTTACAGACTCCGGATTGGACTAATGACCTTGGTCTGCTGTGTTAGAAAATTGGTAATGCGATGCGATGGTATAATTAAGTAATTAATGAATGGAAGTAAAGCCAAGAGGATGTGGCTCTTGGTGCGCGCTGTGATCACAAAAACGATACCAGGATGTCCGCGTACGGGTCCGCAAGTATCAAGAAAAATTTCCCGTGAGCTAGAATGGCTGTTTGGTCGGAGACTCTACCCGTTGGAGTGGCTACTGCCATGGTGACCCGCCATAATAATACTGGGTATATAGACATGTCGTTTTAATGAGACAATGTCACTAGGTATAACTGAACAATAATACATTCGAGAATATTATAGTGGCGACCAATATTGGCTTCTACACCATGGACGAGAATTATACTTATTGTTACTCTCTCGTTGTTTCGCTTATTGTTCATTGTTATACTTGTGGTATATTATGTTGTTGATGTTTTGTGCTGTTGTATGGATTACTGTTGTTTATTTTACGTTTTATATATTAAAATGGTATTGCATGTAATGAACCTCATGCTCTCGACCAAATATTGAGGGGTTCTTTGGGGGCATGACGGGCATGTGATGACATACTCAGCAGGGGCTGATTCCATACCACAAACCACCTTTATTTCAGGTGATTAGCTGGTGGGTCGCAGCGCGAGTGACCATGTTATATACGGTTGGCTTAGACTTGGTACGTGTGATCTCAGGTTATTTTGGACTCGGGTTGAGTTAACCGAGTGTATTTGGTTTAGATGCTCACGGTCTGTAATAATTGTTGATGTTAGTTTTGTTTTAAGTTGTTTAAGTTCTACTATCTATCTCTTGTGGTCACTGCGGAATACGTTTCGCAAGTTGATTATCAGGTAAATCTTTATCACCCGTATGGGGAGTGATAACATGACACCATTAGGGCGATAGTTTATTTATTTACCGCTGCGAGATATTTTGTGCGCGATACTTTTATAGGTTATTACTAGACCGGTTTAGTAGGGGTGTTACAAAAGTGGTATCAGAGCGGAGTACCGCTCTGATTACAAGAGATAGTAGTTTAAGTACCGTGAGCCTAGGTTATCTACACACCAGTACCAAGAGATAGTGTAAATGATTTGAGTTAAGTATGGTAGAGAAAGTAAGTATTTTATACCAGAGCTGACTTTGGTTCTGAATTCTTCAGATGTCTTCCGGAAGACGATCAGCTGGCAGGGCAGAGGTGGTGGAGGGGGTGCGGGTGGCGGCGGGCCTGGAGGAGGACCTCCGGAGGCCCCCACCCGTGGGCGTGGCTGAGACGGTAGCCGCCGTCTTCGCTCAGCTAGCCCAGTTGGGAGGTATCCATATAGGAGCACCACCTGCACCACCGGTAGTCCCACCCGTAC